>JAJOOE010008475.1:0-49242 GCA_036250405.1 Solanum raphanifolium | reverse complement strand
TGCTGCCCAAAAATTTGTGTGCTGCCCAAAATGTATACATATACACTTATATATATATCCCTCACCTTCCTTTTAAAGTTAAACATAATTCTAATTAGAATATTACCTAAACACCCCATCACAAATCCTTAAATTACGATAAGAATTTATGCTAAGCAAGTTGGCAATTATCACAACACTTCAAGTTCCCAAAATGACACTAAAACATATTCTAGTAATTAAGCAACGGTAATCGACATGCGACTCTTGGTTAGTATTTAGGGGTGTTACATGTAGTGAATGTTGCATGAGTGAGGCAAAGCGCTCAGATTGTATCGCACCTAACTCCAGATTTTAGCTGCCAAAGCAAGGCTTTGACAACACTATGCTAAAGTTAACAAGTAGTGACTTCTCTAATGTAATATTTTTTTGAGTGGTTTGTTAGTTTTAGTACTTGTCAATTCCACATTCTCCTTTGTCTTTTGTTGAAGGGTTGTGAGGCTGTTACCACTTAACAATAACAACTCCTTCATGACATAAGTCCTTCCCTGCAATCCTTATCACACTTTATTCTTCCTAAATGCTACAGTAGCAAGATATGACTATTATTATTTGGTTCTTTGTTTGTTTTTATTAGATTAATTGGGGCTTTAAAAGTAACTTGACATTACTTGTACACCGCTTGCTATATGCTAAAGTTATTGTTTGTTCTTATGTGTAGCTTACTATATCTTCAATGTTATAGTTTGTTTTCCATAAATTTCTCATTGCTTTTAATATTGACACAGATCAAGGTGCTGAATTTTCCTGTCCATTTTGATTTTCTCCTGGTGCAACATCGTTGATTCGAAAAATCATTGATCCAAATCCTTAAATCGTAAATGCACTGATATTTTCTTATGACATTAAAGTTGCACTAGAAAAAAAAATCCTTCATGATGGAATATGAGAAGCTTTGTTTCACAACAAGGGTGTTTACCACCGAGATTTGAAGGTTTGCAATTGTTGATTGGAAAATCTGTTGTGAAGATTATCTATCTTAATCTATTAACTATTATTCCTTGTTCCCCAGCCTAAAAACTCGCTTCTTGATTTCCAAGGGAACTTAAAAATTTCCGACTTTGGGCATTTACTCAAATCTCTAACAGGGAGTCACGCTCCTCTATACCACTTGTGGGACTCCAAATTATGCTACACATGAGGTATGATACATATGTAGTTTGAATAATTCAGTTACTTCTTAATAGTTCTTATGAGTGAGTCTTCTTGTTTTGTACATATAACCTGTCATTCTTCATTTGACTGGCCTGCTATCCCCAAAACCCTTTTCTCATTTATACTTTAGATTGTGAGCTAAGAGGCATATATGTACTTTTATGTTTGTAGTCCTGGTTTAGTAATTAGTTGTTATAAGGAATCATCTTATTTTCTTTAAGTACTAGTAAAATTCATTCATGACATTTTCTTATTGTTTGGTTCTGCCTATGACTGGGAGATGAGTGTGTACTTTCGTGTCACGGTGTATGTACTGAATGATGCCTGAGTGAGGCGAAGCACTCAGATGGTATTACAGCTAGCTCCAGATTTTAGCTGCCAAAGCGAGGCTTTGACAACACTATGCTAATGTTTACAAGTATTGACTTCTCTAATGTAAAATTTTTTAGTGGTATGTTAGTTTTAGTACTTGTCAATTCCACATTCTATTTGGTCTTTTGCTAAAGGGCTGTGAGCCTGTTACCACTTAACAGTTACAACTCCTCCATGACATAGTGCTTCCCTACAATCCTTATCACTCCTTTTTCTTTCTAAATGCTACAGTAGTAAGACATTTAAGGAATAAAAAAATAAGGTTTATATGAGAATCAACTTTGAGAAATTTCTGGACTTAGCAAGACTTGGTTCTTTGCAATGTGAAAAATTCCAAAACCAATACCATGCTACAACTCGGCTTTGGAACCAGTTTTGCCTTTTCGTATATTTATATGATTTCAAAATGAAGTTCCTAAATGTTCTATCTCCGACTTTCAGGTTGATTGATTAGAAACTTTACCCCTCTTATCTATTTTCCCATTCCTGATGTCCACATTAATAAGCACCATATGTATTTATTTTATCTGCAAGGAGCTTGAATCAGAATGAAGCTAAGCAGAGTGTGGTTGTCTTCATTTTAATTCAATGATCCCTTTTAACTAGAATGATCAATTTGCTTTTGATAATCAGTCATCATTAGAACTAAAAACATATCAATGAACCTTTTTTCCCGAATCTTTGTTGCAAATCCATCAAAGGTAAGTCACCTTTGTATCATATCAATGTTGCATTCATTTTGTCAACATTGGAAAATAAAAAAGCATCACTTTAGAACATTCACTTTCTTCATCTTAGTGTTTCTATTTTTAATCATTTTGTCTACTGATTTGTCCCACTATTTGTGATTGATTCTTAGGTCTTGCAAAACAATGAAAATCTGATTATACAACTTATACTGTTGAATGAATTTAGCATCTTGCTGTTTAGATTGCTTTGAATTAGTATGATACAGCTGATACTTTTGGCACATAGCTTACACAATATGTTTCAATTTTAAAATCATAATTCTGATGTTTTGAATGAATTTAGCATCTTGCTGTTTAGATTGCTTTGAATTAGTATGATACAGTTGATACTTTTGGCACATAGCTTACACAATATGTTTCAATTTTAAAATCATAATTCTGATGTGATTTCATTCTCTTTGTATGTGACACCTGCATTGAGACTCACTCATCCAGTCATCTTTGAATTTCGAGTTGGTTGAAACCAACCTGATATTCATCGAGTCAGCCTCATCTTATTCGAGTGAAAGGGAAGCAAGTATGCAAGAAATGGAGTTGATATACGGTCGACATACCTGTTATACAGGTGTAAAATGGGTTGTGTATGTCCAATATACAGGAGAAGTAGATGATATACACTAGTATATACATAGATATACAGTGATGGGCCAAAGCCCAAAGTGCAGCAGCAGAGATCCAAAACCTTAATCCAGCCGGCCCAAACCCTCAGTACAGCCCAAAAAATGTGATTTACTTCTTTATTAATTGCATAATCTAGCTTTAGCTTTAGTTTGATTTAATTAAATTCTCCTAAAGATACCAATTTTCTATTTTACGTTGATTTACTTTACCTAATAAATTTAATCAAATGCTTTTAACTTAACTAAGCAATATGACTAAGTTTATCTTATTTCAAATTTTTTTCAAGGGACACAAACACTTTTCTTTACTTTAAATAACTTTTTTTAATAGTTGATCAATATTTTCAGTCAATAACTTAACCATAGTGATTAGTTGCGTGAAAAGCATTTGATTAATATAACTTCTTAATATTAAGTCGACCTTTTTTAAAAATATTTTTCTCAAATTATTTTATGCTTAAAATATTTCAGGTGGGCACGTCGCCAGGAGGAGGGGTGGGGGACCTCTAGGCAAGGCACCTCGAGACCGGGGGGAGGGGTGGGGAGTCTCAAGGCTTATATGGATCGGGCTTATAAGCCCTAGTTTTAAATGGGCTTGAAAAATTCTATCCCAGCCCTACCCCAATAACGGGTTTGGTTGGGCCGACCCCATGGGCTAAGCTCGTTTTAACGGCTCTAATATGTGGTGGTTTCCCAATTCATTATGGAGGTACTTATAAATTTTCTGAGAAAAACATTTTAGGAGCTTTGGGGCGTCATATCCATTGGCATTTACACACGAAAAATTGAATGTTTGGGTAACTCTTAAAAAAGGGCCTGTAAATGCGGGTATAGGCCTTAAAAAAATTTGTGAGTATACGTGGTGGTTCCCTAACTTATTACGGAGGTCCTCAAAAGGTTTTTGAGAAAAAAAATTAGGAGCTTTGGGGGGCCATATTCATGGGCTGATACACACTAAAAATTGAATATTTGGGTAATTATTAAAAAGGGTATGTAAATGTGGATATAGGCGTTAAAAAATTGTGTGAATATATGTGGTGGTTCCTCAACTCATTATGGAGGTCCTCATAAAGTTTTTTCACTAAAAAAATTTGGTTGTTCGGGGGCGTCAGATGTATAGGCAAATACGTACGAAAAATCAAGGAATTTGAGTAATTCCAAAAAAAGCCTATAAATGCAAAAATAGGCGTTAAAAAATGATGTGAGTTACATGGTGGTTCCCCAACTTATTGGAGAGGTTCTCGTAAGGTTTTTTGAGAAAAAAAAATTAGGTGCCCCATGACGCCAGATCTATGGGCTGTAAATGCGGAAATGCGGAAGTAGGCGTTAAAATGGTATGAGTATACGTGTTGGTTCCAAAACACATTACGGAGGTTCTCATAATATTTTTTGAGAATAAGTTTAGGTGCTCCGGGCGTCAGATCCATGGGTTTAACACACGAAAAATCGAGGAATTTGGGTAATTCCTAAAAAGGGCCTGTAAAAGCAGAAATAGCCGTTAAAAAGTGTGAGTATACATGGTGGTTCCCCAACTCATAACGAAGGTCTTATAAAGTTTTTTGATAAACAAAATTTGGGTGCTCCGAGCGCCAAATCCATGGGATTAACACACGAAAAATCAAGAAATTTGGTAATTCTTGAAAAATGACATGTAAATGCTGAAATAGGTGTTAAAATGGTATGAGTATACGTGTTGATTCCAAAACAATTTACAGAGGTTCTTATAAAGTTTTTTGAGAATAAATTTTGGGTGCTCCGAGGCAGCAGATCCATGGGCATTATACACATGAAGAATCGAGAAATGTGGATAATTTCTAAGAAAGGGTCTGTATATACGAATATAGGCGTTAAAAAAATGGTATACGTGTTGGTTCCCCAACTCATTAAGGAGGTCCTCATAATTTTTTTGAGAAAAAAAATTTGGGTGCTTCGGGGCGCTAGATCCATTGGATAATACACATGAAAAATTGAGGATCTAAATAATTCCTAAAAAAGTGTCTCTAAATGCGGAAATAAGAATTAAAAATGGTGTGAGTATACGTGGTGGTTTCTAACTCATCACGGAGGTCCTCATAAAGTTTTTTAAGAAAATTTTTTTGGGTGCTCTAGGGCGCCAGATCCATGGGCTAATACACTCGAAAAATCGAGGAATTTGTGTAATTCCTCAAAAAGGACCTATAAATGCATAAATAAGCATTAAAAAATGGTGTGAGCATACGTTGTGGTTCCCCAACTCATTACAGAGGTCCTCATAAAGTTTTTTGAGAAAATATTTTGGGTGCTCCAGGGTGCAAGATCCATGGGCTAATACATATGAAAAATCGAAAAATTTGGGTAATTCCTTAAAAAGGGTCTGTAAATGTAGATATATGGGTTAAAAATGGTGTGAGTATACGCGGTGGTTCCCAAATCATTACAGAGGTCCTTATAAAGTTTTTTGTGGAAAAAATTTAGGTGCTCCGGGCACCAGATCCATGGGCTAGGCTTATACACAAGAAAAATCTAGGAATTTGGGTAATTCCTATAAAAGGGCCTGTAAATGTGGAAATAAGCGTTTATAAAATTGTGTGAGTGTACGTGGTGGTTCCCCAACTCATTACGAAGGTCGTCGAAAAGTTTTTTGAGAAAATAATTTTTGGGGCTCTAGGGGGCCAGATCCATTTGCTAATACACATGAAAAATCGAGGAGTTTGGGTAATACCTTAAAAAGGGTCTGTCAATACGGATATAGTCGTTTTAAAAAATTATGTGATTATATGTGGTGGTTCCCCAACTCATTAAGGAGATCTTTATAATTTTTTTTGAGAAAACAATTTTGGGTGCTCTGGGCGCCATATCCATGGGCTAATACACATGAAAAATCGAGGAATTTATAAAAAAGGGTCTTTATATGCGGAAATAGGCATTAAAATGGTGTGAGTATACGTGGTGGTTCCCCAACTCATTAAGGAGGTCCTCTAAATGTTTTTTGAGAAAAAAAATTTGGGTACTCTGCGGCACCAGATCCATAGGCTAATACACACAAAATCTCGAGGAATTTGGGTAATTCGTAAAAAAAAGGAGTGTAGATGCGGAAATATGCGTTAAAATTTGTTTGAGTATACGTGGTGGATCCTCAACTCATTTTGGAGGTCCTCATAAAGTTTTTTTTTGAAAAATAATTAGGTGCTCAGGGGCGCTAGATCCATGGGTTAATACACACAAAAAATCGAGGAATTTGGGTAATTCCTAAAAAATGGCCTGTAAATGCGAAAATAGGCATTAAAAATGGTGAGTATATGTGGTGGTTCCCCAACTCATTACGGAGGTACTCATAAAGTTATTTGAGAAAAATAATTGGTTGCTCCATGTCGCCATATCCATGGGCTAATACACACAAAAAATTAAAAAATTTGGGTAATTTCTAAATAAGGGTCTGTAAATGAGGATATATGTGTTAAAAATGGTGTGAGTATATTTGGTGGTTCCCCGACTTATTACAGAGGTACTCATAATGTTTTTTGTGCAAAATATTTTAGGTGCTATCGATGAATTTGGGTAAGTCCTAAAAAAGGTTCTGTAAATGCGGAAATATGCGTTATATACGTGGTGGTTCCCAACACATTATGAAGGTCCTCATAAAGATTTTTGAGAAAAAAATTGGGTGCTCTGGGTGTCAGATCCATGGGCTAATGCACTCGAAAAATTGAGGAATTTGGTAATTCCTAAAAAAGGGCCTTTAATGCGGAAATAGGCGTTAAAAACGGTGTAAGTATACGGGGTGGTTCCCCAACTCATTATGAAGGTCCTCATAAATTTTTTTGAGTGCTCCGGGGCGCTAGATTCATGGGCTAATACACACGAAAAATTGAAGAATTTGGATAATTCCTAAAACAAGGTCTGTAAATGCGGATATAGGCGTCAAAAATGGTGTGAGTATATGTGGTGGTTCCCCAACTCATTACAGAAATCTTCATAAAGTTTTTTGGAAAAAAAATTTGGGTGCTCCGAGGCGCTTTATCCATGGGCTAATACACACGAAAAAATGAGGAGTTTGGTAATTCTTAAAAAAGGGCCTGTGAAAGAGGAAATAGGCATTAAGAAAATGGTGCGAGTATACGGGATGATTCCCCAACTCATTATGAAGCCCGTCATAAATTTTTTTGACAAAATTTTTTTTTTGTGCTCCGAGGCGCCAGATCCATGAGCATTAACACACGAAAAATCTAGAAATTTGGTAATTTCTAAAAAATGTCTATAAATGAGGAAATAAGTGTTAAAAATGGTGTGAATATATGTGGTGGTTCCCCAAGTCATTACGAAGGTCCTTATAAAATTTTTTGAGAAAAAAAAATTTGAGTGCTCCAGTGTGCAAAATCCATGGGCTAATATACACAAAAAATCGAGGAATTCGAGTAATTCCTAAAAAATGGTCTGTAAATGCAGATATAAGCGTTAAAAAATGGTGTGAGTATACATGATAGTTCCCTAACTCATTACAGAAGGTCCTCATTAATGGTCCAGAACATGAGGCACTATATGAGACTGCTACAAATTAACATGAGTACTACTTTACACATTTTTTTGGGGTCAGGCATCTTATACCTAAGCCCGGCCCAGCCTCGGGAATAGTCGAACAAATGAGAGGTTGTCATAAAGGGGTCAAAGGTTGCTCAAGACCCCTTTTAACCTTGCCTGCTTGTACTATATCACTATTTACTCGCCTGTCTGACCAGCTTTCTGGTTAAAATTTTTTTTATGGTAAGCGTCACCCTTACCTACCTAGCATTACATCTTGCTAACATATTGCATGCATATTAACTTTGCCATTTAGCAATGGTGGATTAATATCCATAGTCACCTCATTTTATCACCCCCAGGCCCCAACTACAGAAAATTAGTATAGTTTGGTGTAAACATCATATAATTCGAAAGGGTAATAATGTACTAACACCTTACAACAACAATAACAACATACTCAGTGTAATTCCATGAGTGAGGTTCATGTAATGGAACACGTCGTGTGCAGGTAAAATATATCATTTTAGCAACAATACTAGGATTTGTAGATAGGAATTACTTTGTCCTCAACTTCGAAAACTGAACTTCTTTTCTTTAAGAAGTTGGCATACCAGTATGCAGAAAGCTTTGGATACCTTCTTAATTCGTTGTCGTCCAAATCTACATAGTAGAATCCATAGCTCAGTACATAGCCACCAAGTAACTCCAAACCATCTAAGAAGGACCACGCGAAATACCCTCTAGTATTCAATCCATTCCTGCATTATCATGGCGAGTGAGCAAAAGAAAAGCTATTAACAAAGCCAACAGATACAGTCAATAACTAGTTGTTAGAGGGTACCTAATAGCATCAAGAACACTCCCAATGTAGGCATGCAAATATTCTATTCTCGACGTGTCATTTAGTGTCCCGTTTCGTAGAGTCTTTTGACCTGCCAAAGCAAATCATTCTAAGCATCTGTAATACTTCACATTTCAGGAATTTGAAGAAAAGTAACATAAGTATGTTTGCAGCCTAAAATCCTTATGTTAGCATCCGTATAGTCTACCAACGGTGATTAATCCACTAATGTTGTATTTAAAGTTATTTGAATTCAATGGAACGACAAGCAGAAAATTATTCCAATCTTTGAGTACTTTAGCTCAAGAGATTGTAGGTTTTCTATTAAAGAATCAGTACCATAAGGTCGTTAGTAGAAAATATCTGATTTCATCTTGCAGCGTCCCATAACTAGATCCATATCAAGGGACCGTAACACCTTACATTCGGAATTCAGAGGAAACTACAAACTTCATCATATTCTTAGAAAAACCACACCATAACAAAAGCTAGCTGTATAACATGCATCTTGTTTTATATGAAATGAACTAAAACATAGGTGTAAAAACTCAGAAATTGGATGTGCATAATCAAAGAGAGGGACGCGATTGGCGAGGACTCACCATTTTCTTGAATGTAAATCGGCAGGTTTCCATAAGCTTCTTTAAGATACTCCAGAAGTTCATAAAGACCAGAAGGTATCACTGGATACTAAAGTCATGAGACAATATTTAAGCGACAGAGTATATAATCTCGAAATATCACATAAGAACTTATTTTATTATATTAGATGCCTCACCTGATCTGCTGTCAATGCCTCAACTGCAGAAACCCAAAAAAAAACAACATAAAATTAGCAAGCTCATTCATATCACATAATCCATCATAAGCAGATAACGAACTAGATTATGCAACTTACCGAGGACATGACTCTAGATAGGAAAATTTGGAGGCCGAGTATTATCTAGTTCCCTTTTCAATATTGTTATTATTACTCTCCTACTATCTTACTCTTAGATTTAAGTATTACTACTTGTTGTTTCCTGTGCTTCAGTTATCGTATTATTTTGTCAACATGACTTCTTTTGCTACAGTATTCGCTTTACATACTTGTATTTTTGTTGATATGCTTTTACTTAATCCGAGGGTCTATTGGAAACAACCTCTCTACCTTCACATCACAAGGCAGGGGTAAGGCTGCATACACACCACCCTCCCTAGACCCCACTTGTGGGATTACGTGGGTATGACATAACGGTCAGAATTCGTGATCATTTAGTAAGAATTGGATTTCATACGTGAGACATCTGCCGCCATGTCAGCACTGAAGTCCCTGCTATGCTTTTCAATGCTGGAAGGCCTGTCCTTCACAGATACAGTAATGTAGTGGTTTAGGCCTATGAAGTCAACTGAGCCCTTAACTAGCTTAGCTTCATATGTGGTGAAGGTTGGAATTCTTGTCCCGGCAGCCTTCTTCATTATAGAGGGATAGTCTCCAAATACGAAAGGGTTCATAATCCTGCAGCAAAAAGTTAATTGTTGTAAACAAATATCTCACTTGCAAACAAAAACATGCTCAGTGTAATCCCACAAAGTGGGGTTTGGTTACCTAGGAGGTAGAGAGGTTGTTTCTAAAAGACCCTCAGTTCAAGAAAAACAGTTCAAAGAAATTCGGAGAAGGAAATAGTAACAAAAATGAAGAAACCACAGCAAGATACTATAGAAAGCATGACCAAACATTCTGAAGAGTAACTACAACAAAAAATACGACAATAGTAGTACAAGAAGTGGCAGATAGCAACAGAAATCTAGTAACAAGAAACTACATGAGTAATGCTACGACTACTAATAGGGAAGAAAAATACTTTACTTGCAAAGGCACGATAAATGCATTTAACATGCTATCAAAGGTTACTTGCCTTAATTTACAGGTTACTAGTACCTTTATTTTAAATGACCAGATAGTGTATGGAACGTTTACACTATCAGTATATAGAAGTTAAACTTTGATTGATGTGGTAGTTAATAAGGCAAGAGTTTACATTTGTGGCAAATATAATTAGCCAATGAAATCCTAAAACTTACCAACCAGTATAAAATTCATTTACTCATTGTGCTGCAATTACATCAGCGGTTGCATTTGAATAAGGAACGGACCACATACCATATATATTAAATCCCACGAAACCACGTTGAGTGGACTGCATTTCAAAACTTCGCTGTCATTAGTAAGCACAAGTCTTGTAGTAAAATTGATCAAACTATAACCTCAGAGAATAAAATGCTAAATCATTGCGACTTAAATAATAATACAGATGAAAGTTATTTATTGCTTCTAGATTAAAATCTTTACCTTGTAATTTCTCCTGTACAATTTCATTGCAGATGAATGCGCAAGTAACATGTTATGAACAACCATATATGGCTCAGTAGATGAATTCCCTCTAGAACAATTAACTGCAAAAGGCAGGGAACAACGTCCAGGAGGGGTGAAGCCATAATCATAACCTCCAATCGCATATGTATTGGCCTCATTAATGGTGGTCCAATACATCACCCTGTCACCAAATTCCTTGAAGCATACCTCTGCATATGCCGTGAAGTCCTTCCTAAAATCAAAAGAAAATTCTACTGTTGAAGTTAATCATATCCAAGTGTCCTTATACTCAAACTGATAGATGAGTCTATCGACATTACACAATCTTTCGGCTTAACCAGCCTCCATATTCATCTTCAAGTGCCTGCGGTAGATCACTGTGAAATAGTGTAACGTGTGGTTGAATACCTGCAACATTGAAAGATATGAATGACCTTTTTAGTTTACTCGGAAGTGCAGCATTTTGCTTTTCATTTCTTGCTATTATATGTAATCGACAAAATGTACTGAAAGTTCCAAACGTTGGAATGGTTATAAAGAAATGTAGTTATGACCGTGGCTGATAAGTTCATCAATGTAATTGTTGTAAAATTGTAAACCCTTTGGATTTACAGGTCCTCTTCCACCTGAAAAGAGAACAAACACGGCATCAAAGGGGATGGAAATTAACAAAAATAATCTGAGGTGCTTTCATGTAGCATCAAGGGGCTAAACATACCAGGAATAAGTCTAGACCACGAAATAGAGAATTTATAGGCTTCTAAGCCCGTGTCAACCATGAGTTGGACATCGTCCTGCAACGAAAATTTGAAAATCTCAAAATGCCTTTCTTTATGAAAAAAACTGATTGAACATAATGCTACCAACTCAAGAACAAACATAGTATGTTGCTCGGACTCCACAAAAATGTAGACAGCTGCATGTCTGATCCTCCAATTAAAGGTACATTTTTGGAGGTCCGAGAAACATAGTCATAAACCACCAATAAGAAGACACTCAGAGGTAGCCACACCTAAGGTTATGCTAACGTGTGAAGGACCTAAACTATGTAAGATCAATTATAAGATGCTTAAACAAATGTAATTCAAGAGTAAAGCTTAAAGAGCCTGAGTCAAATGCTTTCTTTAGCATGTTGTTGCGAAAATTGAAAGATAGGAACTCGAATACGTTAGTAGTTGTGTAAAATACAATAACCAAGCATGGAACTTAACAGGCATATTATTGATTCTACATCTATAATTTGCGCGTTGTAACTGTCCATTTAATCGCAGTCTAAACTATTGAGTATTGACTATACCAAATTTTGTTATATTACGTTATAGCGATCAGTAGGAAGTAAAAGACTCAGATTGGAACAGAGTGATCGTATTCACCTTGTATTTGTGGTAAACATCACATGCTATGTCTCCATTGGCTCCACCGGAAAAACCTGGAAGCAAGAACTTGAAATATCATATGCCAAGGTTAATCTAAGTATCTAACTCACAACATTTGTTTCCTAATAAAGAGATCTTAAATTTGGCTATAAGTAGTAGTATAACAATGTTTTGCACTCAGGCCTGTTGAGGATATAATTAAATAATAGAAGTGTGTTTTCTCTAATAGCTTAAACTATTAGATGAGATGGTCACTCACTTTAACAAGGCTCAACTGAAGCGTGGACCGGGAGCACAAACATGAATGAACATCACTCTAATATCATGTTAAAATATGACAGATTAGTCTAATTCAATTCCCAAAGCTCTCTCATAAAGGGAGGACTGCCTAAATCCATATAAACAAACCATCAATTAATCCATTCTCCAACTATTGTCGACTCTAATCCACTCTAACAATGTGACATAGCTCTAATTGACGAATACATGAGGTAAATCAGGCCAAAGCGAACAATACATGTCAACTATCTCTAGTTTCAAGACTATTGGAACAGAAACTCAGAAAGAGAAAAAAAAAAAAAAAGGCTGCAAAGCCAATGATTCATAATTTAGGAGCATTACCAAAGTATTTCAAAGATAGGATAATCTTGACGTAGGGCCTAAATCAACCTAAGTTAAATGAAGTCTCTATCGTTCTGCTTAAAAAATCAAATATGAAACTTCATACACCTTAAAGTTCGTATGATGATAAAGAATCAGAATTTGAAAGATTTGAGAAACAAAACCAGCGTGAGTAAAATTGTCCCAAATACTAGGTGTCCTTCCATCTTCAAATGCTGCCCCTTCAACCTTTTTATTCAAAAATAACCAGACCAAACCAATCAAATAATGAACATTAAATCTGATTACTATCAAAAAAAGAAAAAAAAAAGAACTTTTGAAACTGACTTGATAGGCAGAAGTTCCAGCACCAAAAACAAAGCCAGGAGGGAAGTCACCTCTGCTATAATTGTCCACACAAAAGACTATCACCAGTAACCATTGGATAGAAAAAATCAGCACCAAAAAACTGAAATTGGATTGTAAATTTTGGAGCATCATCATTCTTGTACCCTCAATACTTTAGTGACTTCTTCACTAGACTCTGAAACACCATATAGTAAAAAACAGATTTGTTTTTGTGATTTTTCGCTCTAACTATTAGTTGTTCTGTTTTTCTATATGAACTATTATCATTTATAACACATATTTCCTCCATCCCAATTTATGTGGCTCTTTTTGGATTTCGAGATTCAAACAAGTCTATCTTTGACCGTAAATTTTTCATGCATCTTTTAGATATTTTGAATTGTCAATTACGTAGTTTTTACGTAGTACTTTTTACTTAGTTTATAAATATATAAATTTCATTTCACAAAATTTGAAGATTTCATGTGTAAATTGTTGGTCAAATTTAAACTGTTTGACGCTCGAAAAACGAAAAGTGTCACATAAATTGGGACAAAGGGAGTATTAACTATCAACTGTTCTCTTTTTAAATTTGAGTGATGGTGATATTTCAAATAGAAAAATTGTTCTGTTTTTTTCTATTTGAACTATTATCATTTATAACACACCTTAATTATCAACGGTTCTCTTTTTAAATTTGAAAGATGATGATATTTCAAATAGAAAAATTGTTCTGTTTTTCTATTTGAACTATTATCATTTATAACATATAATAACATATCTTAACTATCAATTGTTCTCTTTTTAAATTGAATGGTGATGATATTTCAGATAGAAAATTTGTTCTATTTTTCTTTTTGAACTATTATCATTTATAACATACCTTAGGTATCAATTATTTTCTTTTTAAAACTTGAATGATGGTGATATTTCATAAAAATGAAATAATTGGCGTATGCTTAATAAATAGATGCTAATTAATTAGGTTTGGTAATGAGAAAAGTTTCATCCACAAATGTCAAATTCAATTATCTTGGGGAACCACCTATATTGGATAGTGCACGCCCACACTATTTTATTTTATTTTCATTTCATTTTACTTGGCCTATATTTAAAAAAATAAAAATAAAACTCTTAAATGGTATGAAATTGAATAAAAATGTTCGACAATAATTTGATCCAAAATATTCATGCAACTAATAGTTTCATTCGAAAATATTTATGTTATTAATAATTTGATCTAAAAATATTTCAATTTGGATCAAAAACATTTTTGCCTGATAAAAATTTTATTTTTAAAAAAGCACATTATATTTTTATTTCTTGATCTTGTTCAAATTGAAGTAGGATAAAACATTTGCTAACATATTCTTTGATTTTAAGATTAATATGAAAAAGGCGTCAATAATAACTCCATCGACTATATTTTAAAGATATTTTGTGTTTTAAATTAATGTAATAATTTTTCATGTTTTATGTTCTTATGATTGTTGTATTTTAAATTTAAAACTAAGAATTATATCACCAAATGTTTATCCTTTTTTAATTCAGAAAATATTAAGAAATAAAATATTTTTTTATTTTATCAGTAAAAAAAGGATTTTATCGTTATCTAAATAAAAATAAATGATAGATTACTATGATCTTACCTTAACAATGAATTATAATATTTTTATTATGAAAAGAATGTGTGTGTTTTTTTAAAACAATAATATATTTATTAGGAAAATGTCATTTTGACCCAACACAATACAATACGATACATTGTCGTTGATGGTGTATTGACATCTCACTAGCCATAACGGATCCAAGGATGCATATATAAGGTTTGCAATGTATTCAGGGCAAATCCCGGCTTTTAGACATGCATTTGTCTTTGAGGCTATAATTCGGAAAATAAAAATATAATGTCTACGTATCCTTGAACAAGGATACGTGATTAATCTTATTTGCAAAAGTTTGCAATAGAGAAATTTGTGAAATCCCTAACTGGGATTGTAAACACAATATTGAGGAAGGAAAAAGATACTCATTGAGAAGAATGAAGTAGTAATTTATCACTATGTCTGTAGCTTTTTCCCTTCAAGAAATTAGAGTACCAATGTGCAGAAACCTTTGGATATCTTGTTAACTCTTTGTCATTCAAATCCACATAGTATAAGCCAAACGCGGATTCATACGCGTTGAATAACTCAAAACAGTCTAAAAATGACCATGTGAAGTAGCCTTTCACATTTGATCCATTCCTAGAAATAACAAATCAGTAAAATATGTTATGTCTCTAGCTTGTCGAGAGCTAAGAGATTCAAAATATAAAGAAGTAAACATATATACGAAGAAGTCAAGGGAGTACTTCTGATGAACACTTTCGCGTCTCTCATTAAATAAAAAAAATGTGTAATGTGAAGACAGGGAGGGGGGCTTACCTCACAGCATCAAGCAAATTTCCAATATAAGCTTGTAGATATTCTATCCGAGTTGTGTCATTTAACGTTGCATTTCGTGGTGTCATTTGACCTGACAAAACAAACAACACCAGGCTTTTTAGAATACTTGTTTTATGGTAGCCTACGCATATAAAACAACACGATTGGGCTTGTTTGTGTGTGAATGAGAGGAACGAACCATTTTCATGAATATACATAGGTGGATTTCCATAAGCTTGTTTGAAATATTCTAGTACTCCTTGCAGACCTGGTTCTGTCGCTGAATACTGATACAGAACAAATTGTCAATCGAAAAATAAATAAACATAAACAAGGTAAATTGCACACATGTCGCGAGCCTCACCTGGCCTGGAAGTGTACCACCATTTTTCACTACATAAATAAAGCGATAGAAGCATTAAATTTTGAGATCAAACAAAGAGAAACTGGCGTTGGTTCACTCGACCAAATTTAAGTTGAACAGTGTCTTCTAATGTCAATTAAATGGATCATATTATGTTTATTTTGATCGATGCATTAGTCATGTATTCTTACATATAAACTCAAATGCTGAATCGGCAGTGAAGTCTCTGATATCATTTTCCAGGCTGTTGGAGCCGTCTTTAACGCGTACTGTCATATAATGATTCAGGGCTATGAAATCTACAGCACCTTTAACTTGCTTAGATTCTCGTCTCGTGAATTTGGGCAATCTAGATCCAGCATTCTTCTTCATTATATCGGGATAATCCCCAAATATCAACGGATTCACAAACCTTCATTGAAGATAGGAACTTTATTAGACGTTAAATGTTTGAGATAGTCGAGATGTAAATAAGCTAAGAAACTTCTTCATCTTACCAACCCAAGTAAAAATCATTAGCTCGTTGTGCTGCAATTACATCAGCTGTTTTATTTGTATAAGGAAGAGACCAAAATGCAAAGAGATTTAATCCAACAAAACCATGTTGAGTTGACTGCATTGGAGCGCGTACACACTATTAGCAAACATTTGGGGATTTAGTACACTAGTAAATAGTAATCGCGATGTTTAAAGAATCACCTTGTATTTTCTTCTGTAGAGTCTCACCACAGCTGAATGCGCGAGCAGTAAATTATGACCTGCTATGTAAGGCTCGGTTGATGAGTTACCAATAGGGCAGGGTCTCATTCCGAAGGGCGGGGAACAATGATTTGGAGGGCTCATTCCATTATCATAACCGCCTAGAGTGAATACATTAACCTCATTCAAGGTAGTCCAATGCAAAACTCTATCACCAAATTCCTTGAAGCACACATCCGCATAGGCAGTGAAGTCATCGCTAAAAGGAAAAACATCAACAATCATGTTATATCATTCCAAATGTGTAACAAAACATGAATTAAACTAAAAGTACTCTGCATCACACATTATCTTTCGACTCATCCATCCTCCATATTCATCTTCAAGTACTTGTGGCAGATCACTATGACATAGAGTAACGTGTGGTTGAATTCCTACAAATTAAGGAAAAATAAAAACACAACGGAGTCAATCAGATAAGCCATAGATCATTTCTCAACTCGGAAAAAATTAGAACTAGTGCATATGGAAATGTGATCTTGACCATGACGGACGATTTCATCAATGAGATTGTTGTAATACTGCAATCCCTTAGGATTAACAGAACCTCTTCCATCTACATAGAGAGAAAAAATCAAGTATGAGAAAGAAAGATAAAGCTTACAACAACATCATATGTACTGAGTAATTGAACAAAAGAGCTTACTAGGAATAAGTCTCGACCACGAAATGGAAAATCTATACCCTTCCAAACCTGTATCAGCCATGAGTTTTACATCTTCCTGCAATATACAATATTTGAAGGCAATCATATTAATCATCAATTATGTGAACTCGAAGTTAAAGTGATCATGTTTCCTCTCCTGTACCTTGTATTTATGGTACGCGTCACAAGATACATCTGCAGTAGCGCCTCCATATCCACCTGATGAAAATTTAGGGACGGAACTTGGACCATTTAGTATCAATTGCCGCTATTGTAATTAGGAACAGAGCAAATATACTGACCTCTATCATAACGATCTTCGAAAATGTCTTTTTATTTAATACAAGTACAATCATAAGTGATTAAAGAGAACAAACCAGCATCAGCAAAAGTGTCCCAAATGCTTGGAGTTCTTCCATCTTCAGATGCTGCACCTTCAACCTTTCATCAAAACGAAACACGAGTCAAGTAATTACTCTCTACTGTATTTGCTACTAAATTTTGTATATCCATATAATAATCGGACTTAGCTTAGAAGTTATGGATTCACGTGAATTAGTAGCTTTTGAACAAACTCTGCATATGTATTATGAAATTCACCATTTTACTGTCAACTCAGTTATTACCTTATATTAACTTGAGGTTGTCATAGAAATCCATAACTAATTTACATTTTGCAAGTTAACTATTGTTATTCACATCAGTGTATATAAGTTAAATCGTACATTTTAAATAAAAGTTACTGACTTGATAAGCAGAAGAACCGGAACCGAAGACGAAAGTATCAGGGAAGTCTGTTCTCCGGACGCCGAAAACTAGAACCGGAAAAACAAGCATCACCGCCGTGAATATACGTCGGAGCTGGTAGTTCGCCGGAATTGTCATCCTTCTTCTGTGCCAGTGGAGCTGCCGGCAGCCGGCTCTGTTTCTTAATCGGCTATTATTAAGTAGTCTTGTAGCTTCCGTAAAACTTGTTATATAACATATCTCAATTTTGTCTTATACAACTATAAATTTACAACTGGATGAAAATGTTATTATAGAGCAAATTAGCAAGGCGGAACCTTACGGAAAATACTTTATTCACGAATATTTATATGAAATTCACCAAAGTTTGATGCGTGTCAGATATTTTCATTAAGAATATTTCATAGATATATTTCGGAATTCAATAAACTCTTCTAGTAGAAATTAAGAATCACAACCAATAAAGATTTTATGAATGAAAAATCCAGCACTACAAGATATGAAAAAAGATGAGAATCCTTTTTTTTTTTATTTTAAGATGATTTTTGTTTATTTTTATTTTTATTTGTGAAATTTGCATAAATAGCATAAGAGAAAAATATTGCAAAGCATTCTTTTAAAAAAAAAAAAAAAAACTTTTGATAATAATAGGGTTCAAAACCAACAACGTGAGCCTCGAAAAGCATTTTCATAACCCCTTCCTTACCACTGAGTCGTAGTCAATTTTGTTAGGAATCACAAATTAATATACATATATATTTCTTTAATTTTCTAATACAAATACAAGGTGTACGGAAAAATTATTAAGTTCGTTCAAACCCCACTTGATCAAACATCCCAAATATTGAAAAGTAATTAAGTCTTTAAGACTAATGAAGAATTGACTTAATGAATTGTTAATAAAGGGCGAATATTTAGTGCTTAATAACAATAAAGTATACGATTCAATTGTCAAAAACAAACGCTAGATTTAAACAAAAATTAATAGTCACTCAATGTTATTCAATAAGAAATGAATCTAGATAAATACTTCTTTTTGAGATACTAGAATCATTTTTCCAATAATTTCTTCATCGGCATGGGACATTTCATTCATCATCACCCTTTTCACGATACGTGTATATATTATGATACCATATCAAATTAGCTTTAAAAAAAAAAAAAATTATCTGAGCCTTATAAGAAGCGTAAAATTTTATTCATTCACCAAGGTATGATATTTCATTTATTCATCATTAACTATCACTATATACAAATCGTGAAGGACTAAACCACTAAAATTAAGTACAAAACTTCAAAACAGGTCATGATCAGGTTTAATTTTTTAAAATTGTTTTTAACCTAACGATACGATACAATAGAATTCAAATAACAATCAAAACAAACATTGCATTGAAATAAAAAATAAAATTATACTACATATTTAAATAATTTTTTTAATATAATTTGAGAATATTCCAATTAAAACAGTTAAAACTCAAAACACTTTAGACATAATACATATCGACACATTATAAAAATCATAAAATTTATACTGTGCATAAATTCCGACCTTAGTTGATAGCAACTCAAGAGAGTCACACATTAATAGTAGTCTTGTGTTTCTATATCATGCTGATTTGATAACCTGCGAAAAGTATTAGGAAATTGAAATAATTACTTTTTACCTTATCAAATTTAGGTCAATTTTTTATGGCTATTTAACATCACTAATATTTGATATTACTATAATATCTATCATCATTGCATAGAAGTTTATTATAAACTCAATTTTGTTATTATTGTGGTTGTGATCATACTAGACAATAATAATGTTTTGGTGCCACATGAATGAGTCGATTTAGAAACACTTATTAGTGGAAGCAATCGAATATTTAACCAACTTTATACACTTAGTGACTTGTCTAGCACTCTCTTGCTCTTAAGAGAGAATTTAAACAAGAACTATCCAAAACACACCCCGCTTAAATACTATTGAAAAAATTACTTGACTGAGTATTTTTTAATAAATAATTATTGATTTTAGTAATATTTTTTATTTATCATCATTCATAACAATATTACGGTATATATGTATTATAAATGTTTTAAAATATATTATGCTTGTTTGGTAAAAAATAATTGACACAATGTAGTATAAGTGTATTAAAATGTGTGATAAATGTATTATCCATCAATAAAACTTGTATTATATGATCTTTAAAAATTGTTCTATGTAATATATATTAAAACTATAATATAAGTGGGGGAAAATGATATTACTACTAATGGTAAATATTTTCTTAATATAACATATTTATTTAAGTTTTTCATTATTATTTGGATTGAATTGAAATGAGTTATAAATCGGGTCATAGCCCCCATCCTAATTCTTACTATATTTTAAATTTAAAGTTTGCTTTCTTATAATTTGTTTGAGTACCTAGTAAAACATTTCCCCATTTGGATTTACTTTGATATAGGTTATTTAATTTAGTGCCGGATCGAATCACGAGGGGGGGGTGGGGGGTGAATTATTTAGGAGAAAGTCGATTTCAGGAATTCCATCCATAATAATAGGGACATATTTGAATATTTACATAACGGCAGGAGTATATTTGGTTCACTAGTATAACGACAGACATACTTAACTAAGATACTCCAAATGTCAATCACTTCACTATTAGCATTAATCCTTATTACTCTTTGCAAGAATTAGCATAAAAACAACTAACATTTGAAATAATCTATGTTGTTCAGACTCTTCAAAAATGGCAGCGGACGCGTGTCGGGTTCTTTTTGGAGAATCCAACACGAGTACAGCATCGAAAGTGAAGAGTCCGCTCAACTTAGAAATAATACATCATTATTGTGAAGATACAAATGAAACCACAAAATACTTATTGTGAAGAATGAAGTACTTCATCTTCAATCTGAAGAATTTCACTATGTTTGGAGCCTTTCCCCTTCAAGAAATTAGTGTACCAATGTGAAGAAAGCTTTGGATATCTTGTTAACTCTTTGTCATCCAAATCCACATAGTATAAGCCAAATCCTGAACCATATGCATCCAGTAACTCAAAACAGTCTAGGAACGACCACACGAAATAGCCTTTCACGTTTGATCCATTCCTAAAACAGAAACAGAACATCATGAATATCGTCTAAACATAATTGCTTCGTAAAATTACAAGCATGGGCAGAGCTGGAGGGTGCAAGAGGTGCCGGAAACATATATTGATGTATAGTAAGATCTTGAATGCTCTTAGCTTCTTCGTGTGTTTACTTCTCTGTATTTTGAATCCTTTAGTGAAAAGCCCGACTCTGCCAGTACTAGACTTAAAAGTCTAAGATGACTTGTTGAGCATGTGGAGATTACACACTTCTGATCATTTAAGATCACTAGATTGCAACGACGAGATGCTTAAATGCTTGATCTATGTGTTTTAAAAAACGTGTTGTGAAAAAAAAAGGGCTTACCTCATAGCATCAAGCACACTCCCAATGTAAGCTTGCAAATATTCCACCCTTCTTGTATCATTTAACGTAGCATTTCGTCTTGTCATTTGACCTGGAAAAATAAATCAGAGCAAGCTTTCTCAGACTTAATTACTTTAGGCGAAAAAAGCTTCTAAACCAAATTTCAAAGGGCTCAGATATCCGGAGCAAGAGAAAGAGCAAGAGAGAGAAAGAGAACCATTTTCGTGAATATATATTGGAATATTGCCATAAGCTTGCTTGAGATATTCTAATATGTCTCCTAGTCCCGGTTGTGTCACTGGATACTCAAACTGAACAAATTGTCAAATGAAAAATTAAATAAAAGTTATATAAACAGGGCAAAGTCATCATAGATTCATGTATGTTCGCAAGACTCACCTGATCTGGTGGAGAATCTTCTTCGGTGTCTGCACAAATTCATAATGTTACACAAGAAAGACGTTGAAGTAGTGAATTTTTTCATGTCACACTAATATATAAAGCAGAACGAAGCTGATTGACGTCAGCAGCTTGGTAAAAGAAGATTACCTTGATCACCAAGCTTAAGATGACTATTATGTTTAAATGTCAATCAAACAGATCAAGTTAAGAGTAAGTCGTTATTCTTACATATAAGTTCGAATGCTCCATCAATGGTGTAGTCCCTGATTTTACTCTCAAGGCAGCTGGGGCTATCTTTGACATGTATTGTTTGATAATGATTCAGGGCTATGAAGTCTATAGTGCCTTTAACTTGCATAGACTCTTCTCGTGTGAATTCGGGCAATCTAGACCCAACATTCCTCTTCATTACATCAGGATAATCGCCAAATATTAAGGGATTGGCAAACCTGCATTGAAAATATGAATTATGACAACATTCCACAAGATCAGCTTGGTAAGAGATGCTAATAGACCAAGAAACTTCTGCATTTTACCAGCCTACGTAGAAATCATAAACTCGTTGTACTGCATTTATATCAGCTGTTTCATTTGTACAAGGAAGTGGTCGATATGCAAAGAGATTCAATCCCACAAAACCATGTTGAGTTGACTGCAGCGACACACACACACTATCAGCAAAAGTTTGGGGCTTTAGTATAATAGTAGTTAGTTCAGAAGGTGCTACCTTGTATTTTCTCCGGTATAGTCTCACCGAGGCTGAATGAGCAAGCAGTATATTATGAGCTACTATGTATGGCTCGGTTGAAGAGTTACCTATGGAACAGGATTTAGCTCCGAAAGGTGGGGAACAATGATTCGGGGGTGTGACCCCATTATCATAACCACCTATAGTGAACACATTGACTTCATTTAACGTAGTCCAATACGAAACCCTGTCACCGAATTCCTTGAAGCACACATCCGCGTAAGCAGTGAAATCATCGCTAAAAGGGACACAAAAACAGTTTTTACACATTCAGTTAGATGTAAATGAATACAGTAGCCAAATCATGAACTAAAATTAGAAGTACTCGATCTTCATCACACATTATCTTTCGACTCATCCATCCACCATATTCATCTTGAAGCGTTTGTGGTATATCACTGTGACATAACGTAATATGTGGTTGAATTCCTACAAAATATAATCAGACAAGTGATATATCATCTATTACTAACACGCGGACATTTAAATTTGAAATTGAAAAAGTAAGAACTAGCACATAAGGGGATCTGTTTTTAACCATGATGGAGGAGCTCATTGATGAGATTGTTGTAATACTGTAACCCTTTAGGATTAATTGAACCTCTTCCATCTACATGATTAAACAAAAACAACGAATGAGACGAAATATAAAGCTTATAACAACCTCATAGATACGATTGTACGAGGTAGTTGGATAATGTGGCCTACTTGGAATAAGCCTCGACCACGAAATGGAAAATCTGTAGCCTTCCAAACCCATATCAGCCATGAGTTTTACATCTTCCTGCAAATAAACAAGCAGTCTAACTGATGATCAATTACATGAACTCAAAGTTGAACTATCTTCCAGACCTTGTATTTATGGTATGCGTCACAAGATACATCCGCGTTGGCTCCTCCATAAATACCTGAAAAATTTAGTGTTGGTACAATCCAGTGTCATTTGTTGCTGCAGTACAAACAGGGCATATTACTTCCTCTGCCGCAATTTATATAACTCACTTTCCTTTTTAGTCAATTCCAAAAAGAACGATACATTTCTATATTTACTGACAATTTAACTTTAAAATGATCATTAATTTAGACCACAAGTTTCAAAAGTCTTTCTTTCTTTCTTAAATTTTGTATCAAGTCAAAGTAACTCATATAAATTGGGACCGAGGGAGCATATGATTTAGCAAAGTGAAATGTGATTACAAATCTATTAATTTAGCCTGCGAAAACTACCATAATAAGCAAGCTAAAAGAAACCATATCTTCATATTCTGAGATTAGTAAAGTAAACCACAAGGATTGAAGAGAACAAACCAGCATGAGCAAAGGTGTCCCAAATGCTAGGCATTCTTCCATCTTCAAATGCTGCTCCTTCAACCTTTCGATAAACGTACCACATCGTCAAAGGTGGAGCCAGGATACCGTAAGGGGGTTCAGGTGAATCGTTTGTTAAAAATTTACACTATATACAAATAAAGTTAAAATTATCTTTTATGTATATAAAGTAGATGAATTCTCCGCTTTCTTCATGTGTCAATTACCTCTTTATATTTTGACCCCACTTAGTAAAAATCTTGGCTCCGCCATTGCACTTTGCACATAGTTTAGCATCTACTTTATAGGTATTTGCTAATCAGTAATCAACACTATACATCTATACACTGAAAAACTCATGTATGCACAAATATATTTTCTAGTTATCTCATTAGCGTGTAAATTATGATGCGCGTGAACGTATGGTCTCCCTGCATAACTAGGGATTTCATGTACTTATTATCTACATTCAATATAATATTATCTGTTACCACTTATATTCCAAAAGCCTTTGATCGTTACACTTGGTTAAATATTAAGTTTTTATCTAGAGGAAAAGGAATCAATTCACATCTAAAACATATGTTTTAGAAATTCTAGATGCATCTTTGATCAAAAAATAATATTCTTTTTATCTCAATTTATGTGATGTAGTTTGACGTGATACATTTTATCCTTAATGAAATGATTTATAATCACACAAATATCTATTACTTAATTTAGACCACAAATTTCAAAACTTCTTATCTAAAATAAGTGATAGATTAAAAGGAGCATTTTTTAAGTTAAATTATTACTTAATAGTAAAATATGTCAATTCATTTTTAGACCAATTAAAAAGACAGACCAAAAAGGTATACTTTTCACATACATATAGCTATATTCTGTAGAAAATGTTGGATTTAGTTGAATGCATACTAAAAATTAAATAAAACAACCAGATAATGACTGATGGTTAAAAAAACTAACTTGATAAGCAGACGAACCGGCACCGAAAACGAAAGTATCAGGAAAATCCGATCTGCGGACATCACCGGCGCCGGAAAGTACTATAACCGGCAAGTTCGCCGCCACTGCAATAATAAAAACAAGCAGTATTGCCGTGAAGAGATCCCGGAGCTGCTTCGCCGGCGGCATTTTTGTAATTTGTGTGCTGAGCTCTGCTACTACTCGGCATCTCTATATATTAGTATTATTATTGTTTTCCCAAATTTTCAAACTGCAACAGTAATTAATTTACATGTGGTCATTTGTTTATGGAGAAAATGTATTAGTAGCAGCCCACCAATAATTCTCAACTTCTCCATTAATTATTAATTTCATTTTCAAATTATTGACAGTGTTAAAAATATCATTTTACTTGACTAATTTAAATACTTTCAATATTTGTGTCGATTTTTTATTAAGAGTTCAATACTGAGGTCACTTGCTATGTCATGTGGTAGATAAGAGGTGTATCTAAGTTTGGTTTTAGAGTCTGTTTGGATCGACTTAACTTTTAAGTCAAAAAAGACTTAAAATAAGTTAGGAAGTGTTTGACAATGTCAAAAATGACTTAAAATAAGTCAAATACTAAGTCATTTTTTACTTAAAAGTTAAGTCAATCCAAACGGACTCTAAAACTAAACTTAGATACACCTCTTATCTATCACATGACATAGCAAGTGACCTCAATATTGAACTCTTAATTAAAAAATCGACACAAATATTGAAAGTATTTAAATTAGTCAAATAAAATGATATTTTTAACACTGTCAATAATTCGAAAATGAATTAATAATTAATGGAGAAGTTGAGAATTATTGGTGGGCTGCTACTAATACATTTTCTCCATAAACAAATGACCACATGTAAATTAATTACTGTTGCAGTTTGAAAATTTGGGAAAACAATAATAATACTAATATATAGAGATGCCGAATAGTAGCAGAGCCCACCACACAAATTACAAAAATGCCGCCGGCGAAGCAGCTCCGGAATCTCTTCACGGCAATACTGCTTGTTTTTAAATGATAAAATATAATTTTTTAAAGTTTTTATAATATAGAACAAATAAACACTTTCTTAATTGTATCAAATAAATTTCAGATTTATTTAATTTTATATGGTTGCTTGTTTAATTATTAATTTTCTGAGTTTTATACCCTCTAAGACAATTTCTACTACAACAATCTATTTGATCCTAATGGTTCATTTTCGATAAGTATCAAAAAATAAGTGCATAGCTTAATTTTTAATAACGTAAAATGAGTTATGGCTAAATATATTTTTTGATACTTTTTATTGTTTTAATACACAAGGAAATAAGAAACTTGGCAAATATTTTCATAAGTAATTTCAAAATAGAATTTTCAATGGTCCACCATGATAGTCATACATCTCTCATATTATTTTCTTAATATTTGTGTCGTATAAAAATAATAATTAAAAAAAGAATATGAACATGAAAGCACTTATTGATCTGCAAAAGAAAAATCCCACATGAATGAAATTAATCTTGCTTAATTAATAAATCTTCTCTCTTTATATATGTTGTTGATGGTAACATTATATTTTCATATAATCTGCGGTGAAAAAGTAAATGGACAATTGAAAGAAAAAAATAATTTACGATGAACCGATTATATGAGTATTTTCAATCAATAATGAAAAATTAATATATAACTTTGTGTTCTTGGTGACATTACATATCTATGTGATCTGCAATAAGAAATTTAAACGACAATTACTCCTTTTGACTTAATATCCTAAAAGATTACTCAACTATTAGAATTGATGTAGCAAAGTCACTAAACTTTGTTTTGTATAAAAAAAAATCACTCAACTTAAGGTTTTTATTTTCCAAAATCACTCAACCAAATTTTATCATTAAAAGAAAATCTATCATGATAAAATATATTATTTTTGTATCTATTGAAGCATAAAATGCATAAATAAATAAAATTAAAGAAAATCCATTACACCTCTTCTCGCTTTCTTTCTCTATTTCCACAAAAATTCTCATAAAAAAAGGCCTTCAGAAGTTTCTTTAATATTGTTCACGTTAAAATCTTTTTAAACAATGGATTCACATACTAAATTTATATAAGATAATATTAATAACCTTACAATTTTACTTTTGAATAAGAATTTAGACTTATCCGAAGAATTTTTGGTAAAGTTGGAGTCAGAGATTTCATTTTACCATATATATATTCATAAAATGTGTTTACTGTTATATTTTTTCTTTTTTCTTTTCATAATATTTAGGCTAATTAAACCTTCATACTTTGTAAGAACTCTAATAAGAAATTCATTATTGAAGAAAAATAACATGAATAATCTGAAACAATTTTTTGAGGGTCTCTTTTTGGTGAATAAATTAAAGAAACGGACAAAAAGAAGAAGCTCAACAACAGTTTATAAAAGAAATGGTGACATGAAATTTAACAGAAAATTAAATTCATACATTATAATTGGACAGAATAAACTGTAAATTTTCTGAGGGCACATAACGAAATCCCAAAAGAAAAGCACGATACCTTTGTAATCCAAGTAATTTTCCTCCAAGAAGAAAGTGTAAATGGTTTTTCTTTTAATTTTATTTATTTGTGGGTTTATGTTTCAAATACATACAAAAATAATTTATTTTATCATGTTAGATTTTTTTTTAACGATAAAATTTGGTTGAGTGATTTTTAAAGATAAAAATCTTAAGTTGAGTGATTTTATTGATATAAAACAAAGTTTAATGACTTTGTTACATCAATTCTAATAGTTGAGTGATCTTTTAAGATATTAACTCACTATTTTTTTATTCACGAAGAATAAATTGTTATGTAATTACAATTTATCAACTTTATCAACAATTAACAATGAAAAATCACTATATAATTTTTAGAAATACTTGTGATAAAAAACTAAATAGTAAATTTGTTTGGTAAAATTTAAACATCAACCTTTGTTAAACAACTACTTGCTCATATTTCGACTCCTCAAAGAGATAATTTTTTTGTATAACCTGTAAACAATTAAAATTCATTGCTTAAGGTAAATAAAATATGAAGACAAAAATAAAATATTTCAATGCCAAATAGAGAGAATAAAGAAGAGATACAAAATCAGTAACGAAAGGGGATTATGCTTCAAACTGAATAATGCTACTGGAAACGAACTTTGGGATTTTCTCGAAAATCTGCAGCGTATACGAAGAGCTGGTAGTGATGCATAGGTATTGAGATTTTCCATTAATTTGCTTACTTTTCATTAAAGGATTGCAATTAAGTGAATGTATTTTTTTAATAAAATTTTGTAACCAGTTTTTCCATAATTAAGCACACTAATTATGGAGAATCAAATGAGAGTTAAAACATGGTATAAAAGATGCAATTTAAAAAGGGCAAAACTGATAACCTTTTGAGATTCTTTATTTTTAGGAAGTTATAATTGATCATTAATTAATAATTGTGTAAAAAAATAGGGAAAAATGCCTAAATTCTAAGAAAATAGATAATAGCCTTTTTTGATCATTGTTGCATGCCACATAAGCGGGATGAAGATCCAGCTTTATATATATATATATATATATATATATATATATATAGATTTGCCAAACACTTCCAGAAGTAAAAAACTGACTTAAAAGTAGGTTTGACTAACTTTTAAGTCAATCCAAACACCCTCTTAGTCAAATATAGGAGTGTTTTTAAGACTTGTTAATAGTTCGAGAATGAAACTAATAATTCACGTCAAATTTAGAGTGTTTTCAATGCTGATATATTTTATTATTATATTAATATGAGAAGTAGTGCTAGTATTATTATTTTTTGTATAGTTTGTGAATAAATAAATTTAAAATATTAAATTAGTCTGATTCAATTTAATTTTGAAGTTTAATTAAATTATCTTCGGTGAAGTGAAACATAACACATAAAAATGAACATAAATACTAGCACTTCCTCTATTTCAATTAAGCGTATTACTTTTCATTTTAATAGTCTAAAAAAATTTTTTTTTTTTTTTCTATATATACTTAGTTTTTCAATTCCGATGATACATTTAGGGTATGTTTGGAAAGTCATCAGGGAATTGAAATTTGTGTAATTATTAGGGTAGTAATTATCAGTCTAATAATTACACAGCCTAGTAATTACACTTACATGTTTGTTTGTCATAGTGTAATTACATTGTAATTACAAGTGTATTGTTTGGTTGCACAAGTGTAATCATGAGGTTATATTGAATTTTAAAAATAAAAATTAATTATTTAAAATTAAAAATTTATATTAGACAAATAAGGGTCTTTATAAATGATATTAAATTAAATATTTAAGATATATATTGTCTCTTGAAAATATATTAATTAATAAACATATGTTTTTAACTAATATTATTAAAAAAAAATTGATTTATATTTTTCAATTTAGTATATTTTAATTAAATCAATCATAAAAACTAAAAGTACATTATTTCTATGAACATCGATGAAATGCATGCTTGACAAAAAGATTAATATTATAAATATAATATCATAAAATTATAAAACATTTGACAAAAAGATAATATATCAAGTCTAACTTAAAAAATAGCTTGTAATGTAATCAATACTCCTAAAACAAATGAAATTGAAAATATAACATAAGTTCAAAATTCAAAACAAAAAATTTAACATAATACTCTTATGTCACATTTCAACATAAAATACATAAATATAATTTAAAAGAAAAGGAAAAACGTAAGTTCATAACTTTATTCAACAATGAATTCTACTTTAATTTAAAAATTAGAAACTAACAAAATTATACTAATGATCTTTTTAGAAGATACAAAAAATTGCATGGAATCACATGAAGTAAAGGTTGAGAATAAGAAGGAAATGATATATAAATGATATAAAAAAAATATTAGAATAATAAATCAAAACAATTTAAAATAACGAAATAAAAAATACATTAAAACAAAAAAATTAAAACAAAAATAAAAGAAAGAAATTAACAAATAAACATCTTATAATTACCAGCAATTCACAGCCTTACCTTGTGAATTGGAGAGTGTATTTACACACTGCTAATTACACCTAACTACCTGTTGACCAGGTAATTACATGCCCAACTAAACAGGATAGACAGTATACTTACATCAAATCCAACTACCAGGGTGGGCTTTTCAAACAGGCCCTTAAAGAACTATGCATAATTTTAATATAAAATCAGAGTCAATAATCAATATAATATCTCCTTGATTTAAAAATGTCGAGATTCGTTTTTGATACTTTCTTTGTTATAATTTATTGGCTTCATCTACAACCACTTAAAGTTATCCTCAGTATTCACTTAGACATTTTAACTAGGACTAGTACCTATTAGACACTTTAATATTAAATAAATATGTATCTATTGAACATAAATGGAAACTAACTTTAAAAATAATGTGCATGTGATTCACACGTTGTGTCTTGAAAAAGTCACAAATAAAATTATGACATGTGGCATGTGGATCCAATCCAATCATAAAAAATGAATTTTCAATTTTATGAAATAAAAAACAATTTCAACCATTAATAATTCAAAATGTTAATCAACTAAAAGAACAAAAAGAAAAATTGCCCCCTCCCCAAACCCAACCCAGCTAACCCTTTGGTCTTTCTTCTTTCCCCGGCTCACGATTGTCACCCGTTTTCAACTCCACCAGCAAGATCCATTTTTTTTTTCTTCTTATTATAAACTATGGGATTAAGCATAATATAAACAGTGAAATTAACAAAGGCGTATGTAGGAGGGGATTACCGGGTTTACGTGATTCCATGTATTATATTTTATTTTATTTTATTAAATATAGATGTGTGAACCCGCAATCGAAGTATCATATAATGCAATGATGATTGGGTTTACCTCTCAGTAAGATTAGAAATTTGAATTTTATATCTATTTTGTATTATTTTTTTTTCTAAAATTAGGCAACGCCTCTCTAAGTGGTTATTGATAGCACTTTTGGTGTTTTAATTAATTAATCATTTCAATTTTGGACCTATAAATTTAAAATTTTAACCGTTGTCAATGATACGAACCTAAATGTCAAACCGATTAGATCTACCTTTTCATAATAGTGCACACATCATTCCGAAATCCTGAATACGCCTCTGGTGAAATATTATGACATATGTGTAGCTTAGCGGAGCGACGTTTGTGGAAAATAAATTAATGTTAGTGAACGACGGCAAAGAGAAATCGAGAGTACTTAAGTTCTTTTCGTAGAATTCTCTAATATCACTTTAATAAATTTAATGGGTTTACATTTTAATTTGAGTGGTGATGTTTGCTTAAAATGATCGGAAATAGGAAACGGATGGCCCAACTTTTTAAACTCCAATATCGAAATCTTCTTTCTTCTTACAAAGTTAATTCGTAGATTCAGTTCTTCGTAATATGAATGAAAAAAAAAAAATACAGAAGTTTGAGAACGGAAAATGGAGGATTTTTTTTGGTGTTTAATAGGTACTAATTTTGATTGGGGTGTCTAAATGAATTATGCTGACATTTTTAAGCGGCCGTGGATGTCTTTGTGTGTGTCCGAGTGGAACCTTTCCTCGTGAATTGCCTTCTTCGAGACATGATCACGGGGTGGGATTCATTCCCTCCAGCTGCGCTCTTCTTTCTCCACCAATAAGCTTTTGTAATAATAGTAGCCCTTGCCTGTGTTGGCATCATAGGAAGTTTGGAATGAAGTTTTTTTTAAAATGAATTAAAAACATGTAGAATATGCAAAATATTTTTTTAATCTTGTGTTATTAAATATGTTATTATATTTCAGAACAAAAAATATTACTGAATATAAAAAATAACTCAAAACAGCATGTATATACAGATATACCAGACTTTGAATTGCTTTCACAATACCTATCATTGTATTAAGGACATAGTTTGACTTGAACAGGCACACACAAATATAAGTATTCGATCGAGAACCGAGTCAATGAAGTGAATGGAAATTATGAAAGATCTGAGTGCAAATTATATCAGAGACAAGAAAATACTAAGTGAGTTTTTCATCCGTCTAAACCTTAATCGATGCAGTTATTTAGTAACATGTACTCATTGAAATAGTTGAAATACATACAAGTTGATTTGACCACATCGTTGTCAAGAGAGAAAAAGAACTTGACTAACATCTAACTGTCATCTTCTAAAACTGGTAAAACACAATATCACTACATGAAAGAAGCTAAAATTTGATAAATTTATAAGCAATATCTTTCACAACCCTACATATGCTTTTGAAAATACTTCAAATGGATCTAGAGCCTGCTTTGATCGACTTATTTTCGGTGTTTTAAAGTCAAAATAATAAATTAAAATTCCTAACTTATGGCGTTTGACGTATAAACTATAAGCCCATCCAAACAAGCTCCTAACCGTCATTAAGTTTCATAAGAGGTGCATTTTGTATAATGTCAAATATCATACAATAACTCAGTGCATTTCAAAGCATGACGAATCAGGTTAAACTGAGCTTGGTGTGGAGATAGGTTTTTGATCGTGAGCTAAGTGTCTCACGTTACGACTCATTTCAGATCATAAGGTCAAGCTTCAACCGAACATTTTTTCTCTCTCTCTCTCTTCCCCAGATGAAATGAATATTGCAAAGTCAAAAGTCCTATGAGCTTCATTCCGAAAGACGATAATGGAGAGCTCATCAGGCCCGCCATTTTCTCAATCGAAAATGAAAATTAGCTTCCAGAACGACAACCATTCAACGGGATTTCACATTCACTATAAGTAGAAGAATCAAATGAAGAAGAACTCGTATAAATATAAATACTTCATCTGTTACACTCTATAATGCAAATATGGCAAATAACTATTGTAAGCAATCACAACATAGATAAATCCCAAAACAGCCTAAAATGGCAAACAATAACCAAATGCTAGTCACAAAAACACCAAAATATCAGTTCAAGTTAACACGATTACCCCATAATTGGTATAGAACCAATTCAAGTATATAATGGCCAATCAGTCCATGCTCCAGAAACATGGCCATTCTCACAGACATAAGCTCGAACAACTGGTTCTCCATCATCATGGTACCCAAAATACCTCCTCAAACAGAAGGCTGAATGCAGATCCCATGTCTGTTTTGCTGAGCAAAACGCACAATTCAGATCGATCTTCTTCCTATTGCCATCATTAATCGTCCTCCATACCCTTGACTGCTTGAAATTCTTGAAAATCCCCCGAAATAGCATGTAATTCCTCTTCTCCTCCATGTGAATACAACCAGGCCAATCACATATGTACAAACAATCCCCTTTGAATCTACTCGCTAGTAGCTTATTCCCCTGCTCACGACTCAAATTCCATACCCCAGAAGCCAAATGTGAACAAGGCGATCTGTAAATTTTTCGCCTCTTCGCAAGCCTGAATTCAGCCCAAAAAACAAATTGCTACCAATTAGTCATACAGAAATCAATACATACATCAACAACAACAAACCCAGTGTAATCCCACAAATTAAGTGGGGTCTATGGAAGGTGGAATGCACGTAGACCTTACTACTACCTTAGAGGTAAAGAAGTTGTTTCCGATAAACCATCAGCTCAAGAAAAATACAGTCCAAAGCACAATAGAGAAAAAATATAACTAAAATGAAGAAAGTCATGACAAAATACTATAGATACCATACAAATCATCCTAAACGAATAATCATTACAGATAAAACATAATCGAAGTGCAACCAAAGGTGTGGCCTAAGGTTAAGAACCATAAGGTCTCAAGTTCAAAACTCAACAGAGACAAAAACACTAGGTGATTCTTCCCGTCTATCCTAGCCTTGGTAGACACAGTTACCTAGTACATGTTGCTAGTGGGAGGTGGCAAGTATCCTGACGGCTAACAGTATAAAAGAATACGTGAAACAATGCTCAACTATCTAACTAACCTCCTACCTTTATCAGTAAACAGTGCTCAACTATCACCCTTCGGGCTTGGGACTTTCATGTTGGAGGTCTCAAGTTCGAAACCCCTGGCCAGCGAAAGCAAGGGGTTTGCCTTCTGGGTCGAACTCGTCGCACCGGGCTTGCCTAGTGCGAGTTACCTCTCCTATGTGGTTTGCGAGCTATTGCATAGGAGCGGGGGTTTTACCCAGTGCGCACCCAAAGGGTAGTGACTGCGGGTTTCCCTTGTCATAAAAAAAAAACAGTGCTCAACTATCTAACTAACCTCCTACCCTTATCAAGTTTTTGCCTGATTAAAAACGCTCAACTATCTAACTAACCTCCTACCCTTATCAGTAAACAACACTCAACTATCTAACTAACCTCCTACCCTTATCAGTAAACAACGCTCAACTATCTGACTGACCTCCTATCCTTATCAGTATTTTGTCTGATTAAAAACACTCAACTATCTAACTAACCTCCTACCCTTATCAGTATTTAGTCTAATCAATCTAAAGAATATGTGAAACAACGCTCAACTAACTAACTAACCTCCTAACCTTATCGGTATCCTCCATAGCACCCTATCAAAGGTCATTTCCTCAACTATCTAACTAACCTCCTACCCTTATCGGTATCCTCCATAGCATCCTATCTAAGGTCATTTCCTTGGTAAGATGAAGCTCTGTCATTCAGTATTCTCCATAGCATCCTATCAAAGGTCATTTCGTCATTTCCATTCAGTATTCTCCATAGCATCCTATCAAAGGTCATTCCCTTCTAAGGTCATTTCCTTGGTAAGATGAAGCTCTGTCATGTTCTGTCTAATCAATCTACGTCGACAGAGAGGTAGACACATTGTTTCCGAAAGCAAAAAACAAATACACATACATAATAGCATGAAAACTACATAATGCAAACACATAAAACAGAGGATGTATGTAATTTTACCTTGTGGGGGTCACCACTAGATTTGAGGGTTCCTCCTCGACGACCTCAATCTGATTTGAAGTCGATTCAGAAGCATCATAAACAGTATCAAACATAAGATCATCAAACAAAGACCAACCACAATCAGCAACTTCAGCAGAATCACTCCGATTATTATTACTCGATGAAGCAGGCATTAGCTGGGTCTGCAAACTATCAGATTTAGGCAAAACCCTACCCGAATAATTCTCATCCGGACCAAGTTCACGTTCAAGCCCAAAATCAGAATTCTCCAGAAGAACACCAGCTTGATGAAGACCCGGACAGCATACAGCTAGCTTGTAAAGCGAAGACCACCCACCTGGAGGACACGAAGACGTCGAAGAACTTACTAGATCGGAAACAACAGAAGGAATAGTTAAAGAGCATTTCGATTTGTAGCAAATAGTATGAATCACAAATGCAAATTTCGTAGAAACACAAGATAAACGAGCCCAGTTCCTTGGATCGTCTTCTAGCTTGAAAAATATATTGAGAACCAAATCCTCAGAAAGTTTTGAGAAAAACCCATCAACTATACATGAATTCGACATCTAAAAGATGTATAGAATCAAGATCTTTGCCCAATCCAATGGAATTAAACACCAAATTTATTAGCAACACTTGTAAGTTGTAACAAATTCAAAGAATGAGAATTTGGTTTGTGATTTTGTGGGCAAAAGGGGAAAGCTTTTTTTGTAAGTTTGTGGAATGTGTGAGGATGGTTTTCAGTACCTGGTTGTTAGTTGTTTTAACAAAGATTCCTTATATTATTACTTCTTTTTTGGCTATATTAATTAATAGATTATACTATATACTTGGTCAGTGAGTTATGTGATTCTTTCAAAAATATTTTATGTATATATTTTGGTAAGTGAGTAACGTGATTCATTTCTCACCTCAGGAATTTCAAAAGTATTTTTTTTTATATATATATTTGGTAAGTGAGTTATGTGATTGTTTTCTCACCTCAGGATTTTCAAAAGTACAATTCTAGGAAATATTATACTATATTATTTATGGTTTTTCAAAAGAAGTACAATTCTAGGAAATATTATACTATATTATATATAGTTTTTCAAAAGAAGTACAATTCTAGGAAATATTATACTATATTATATATGGTTTTTCAAAAGTAGTACAATTCTAGGAAATATTATACTATATTATATATGGTTTTTCAAAAGAAATTTAGGGCCCGTTTGGCCATGCGATATGGCATCATGAGATGAAATTTAAGTTTTATTTGGATATGCGATATGGAATTTTTGTGTTGTATATTTTCTCATAAACATAAAAATCTCATAAGTTGTAAAACTATTAAAATAGTCTCAATTGTTTATTCAATCTTATCAAATAAATAAAAAATTATAAAATCGCATAATAAATTACTACAAAGCTATTTGTAATCCACTTAAGTAATTGTTTCATATAACTTTAATTTAATAAAAAAAATTGAACATAAATTGTAGTGTACTAGTCTTTAATATAATCCTCCCACATAGTACGAACAATTTCCTCACGTTGAACTTGCATTTCTCGATCATGTGACCGAGAAGACGAACCAACATTGTTACTTTGAGCCATTTGTTGGTCAATATCATCCGCAACTATATTTTCATGCTCATAGACCATAAATATTTCATCAGTACTTTGGTATTCTCGCAAATAATTATGTAACACTGCACAAGTTATGACAATTTTTATTTGTGTATCAATATCATAATGTTCATGTCTTGTTTCAGTATTCTAAATCTATTTTTCCAAGCTCCAAAAGTCCGTTCAATCACATTGAGCAGAGATGAATGCCTATAATTAAACAGTTCTTTGGCATTTTGAGGCCCTCTTTAACTTCCTCGGTAATCTTGCAAATGATAGTGTAGTCCTTTGTATGGAGCTAAAAATCCTTTTGTGTTTCGAAAACCAGTATCAACAACATAATATTTATCAACCAACAAACATTTTATAAAGAATTACTAAAAGCATATGTGACGTAAATGAGACAGCTTTGTGTAAATAAATAATATTTATTCTAAGGATGTAATTTAAAGTTACCATGTGGCGGAAATGGAAATTGTGACGTTGGTTCAACAAGCTAAGTGCATTCTCAAGTACTTTATTATCATGTGCAGTACCTTCCCAACCAGCAGTAACAAAGGTAAATCGCATGTCAAAATTACAAGCACATAAGACATTTTGTGATGTTCTTCCTTTGCGATTACGATATGCTTGTTACACTGTTTTAGGAACCTCCCCTTCTATAAATGTTCCATCAATCGCACCAACACAATCCTACCAAATAAAAAATACATCAATATTAGTTTAGTGAACATAAAATAAATTGGAAGCATTATAGAATGCACCTCATAAAAATAATATTTGTAAGAGTAATAAAAATAGTGCTTCCAAGACAATGCAAAGTCATAAAATAAATATTATCTCTTTAAATAATGTTGATAAGAAATATGTAACTAAATACTAATAACTTACACATAAAATATAAATGTGCACTTATTAAAGCCATAAAATAAATTTATTACTCAACAATCGGTTGGTGTGAGTTAAAGTGACTATATGTTGGTGAGAATAATAAATTTTATGTCGGTGAGAATAATAAATTTTAACAAGTAATGATGTGATTATAAATTTTATTTACATATGAAATAAATGGTTAGGAGATATAAATGTGGGGTTGTATTAACAAAATATAAACTCGTGGATCAATCTTTGTATTAAAATATCTCAAATCATGATATGGAATTCTCATATAATTCCATATCATGATTTTTGAAGAATATGGAATCATGAGATGGAATCAGCATAAAATCACATGTCCAAACACTGATTCCATCTCACGATGGCCAAACGCCTACTTAGGTATCATGTTGACTTCAAATTGAAATTTTGCTTAAATGCCCTTTGAACTTTTGAAGAGACATAAGGGTATCTTTGGCATGAAAGGAAAATATTTTTGAGATACGTCGACTTTGCTTATTTTCGAAAATAATTTTCTTAATGAAAGTAGAAAAACAAATTCTATAAGTGAGACTCTTATCCTTCTCACCCACCTGACGCACCAACCCCTAGTCCTTGACAATCCTACCCCGCCACCTCTCGAGGCCCCACTCCCCATTTCTACCGTTTACTAGATTATATCTAAATACTTTTCAGCTACTATTTTTTTAATTACTTACCAAATTCTAAAAGATAGATTAAAAATGGTCAAACGCATATGTAGACCCTTAAACTTGTCACTAAATTTCATTTTGGCACTCCAACTCAATCTTATTCCATTTTAACCATTCAACTCCAATTTTTATGTTCCATGTTGGCACTTATAAGTGATGTGACAGAGTGTGCATCACACTTTCTCTAAGAGAGTGAAAGACATTAAACAATAAAAGATTCTTGTAATTAGGGATATTTTTGAGCCTTTTCCGTTAAAAAAAATAATAAAAGATTACCCTTCAACTCTATTTTTTTAATGTACCATTAAACACAAAATACTAATTTTATGATTTCGATATTTCTATATATGTTATTCAACTGCAATTTTGCATTTTAAAAATCGGCGTTCATCCGTTAGTTATTGTAAAAAATTAAAATTGACAGATGATCATTGATTTATTTTATTTTTTAAAAAAGTAACAATTTCTTTTTAAGAGTTTCCCTATATTTTTGCGTGAAAAATAACCGACGAAAGTGCGTCGATTTTCTTTCTTAAGAAAATCAATGACAACCCAACGAAGTCTATCGAGTTTCAACATTTTTTTGTAGTGTTATAATTAGCAATGAACATGAGTTTTGTTTTACTCGTATTTAGTTGAATGAAAAATTAGAAAGCTGATATTTGAGTTAGTCCAAATAGACTAGATATGGAAAAAAATGTGGTGTTATTTAATTTAATTAATTGTTTAAAAAAGAAAACTAACACACTTTCGTCGATTATTTTTTCACACAATAATGTACAGAAACTCTAAAAAAATATTTTTTTTTTAAAAATGATGTTCATCCATTATTTTATTTTTTAAAAAGGATATGACGTGATTTTTAAAATGAAAAAGTAAGGCTAAGTTAGCATGACAAAATAAAAAATGGGAGCAAGTTAGAGGAGTTGTGTATGTGTTTTTAATTGATTTTTGTGTCATGTCATGACATGTGAAGTACACACATCCACTTTGTTGATTATTTGGAAAGAAGTGTCAAATGGAACATAAAAATTGGAGTCGAAGGGTTAAAATAGAACAAGGTTGAGTTGGAGTGTCAAATTGAAAATTAGGAACAAGTATAAGGGTCTTCATATGTGTTTGGCCTTAAAAAATCAACTCATTCAAAGAAAACATTTTTCATGATAAGTATTTTGCTTCGTACCAAACACTAAAATAAGTTTGTAAACGACTACAAAACCAAATCTCTCACTGCTATTATTTTGAAAAGAAAAAAAAAAAAACAGACAACTTATGACCCACTTTCCCCAATAACGAACTTCATCAATATTGGGATGTCTGGTTCCCATTTGCCTAAAATCTCACTCATTCTCCTCCACATACATATATTATTCTCTTCAATGAAAAGAACAAACGTATCTTCACATCCCAGTTTTCCATATCAAAGATCACATACTTTAATATTGTCTCACCTTGCAACGTATCGTTTGAATCAAATTCTTGAAATTGACTCTGTGGCATCATCACCTTATTTCATAAACAAAAAAAATGGATTACTACTAGCAAAGCTAAATAATACCCCCTCCGTTCACTTTTACTAGTTCACGATCAACTTTGCGCACCCCTTAAAAAAAAAAAACGAAGTACATATGGATCATGATACCCATATTAATTGATCACGCCTATAAATGAAAAACAATTAAGTAGCACTGAAGAAATGAATACCAGAGCCATCTGTAGACAACCAACAATAATCTGCAAATCAAGGAAATTAAATTCTGTTTTTTCACAATATCGCGCAGTTTAGAAAGGCTGTAAAATCTACTATATTGCAGTCTTTTACCAAGTCTTAAGAGATACAAAATTAAGTATAATAATTATTACAGTCTTGACATAGTTCAATGACAGAAATATTTTGATGTAAGCAGAGCAACAGACTCCTCCGGGCCCTTAGACTCCCAACTGTGGACCGTGCTGCTCAAACACAGTATGATGGCACCCCTCAATCACTGATGACTCCAACAATCTTACCTGTAAAAAAAACACGGGAAAAAATTAAACAAAATGATCAAAATTGAAAAATATACGACAAGCCACAGAAGTAAGACCTGGACAAACTCCGGCTACGGCTCCTACTCCGGCTTGGGCTTCTGCTTGGAGTGCGTCTTTTGGGGCTACTGCTGGGAGTGCGTCTTTTGGGACTTTTGCTCAACGGTTTTGAACGCTGTAATTAACCGAGTCATAATACAAAGCAATACTTATGTAGACAAAGGAAAGAGAGAATACACTTTGAAAAGGCCAGATAAGCACAAAAAAGAGAGGACACAGAAAGACAACGGATGATCCCAATATGTTTGAATTTTGAGGTATTCCATTTACTTCAAAACATAGATTTGACTTACAGCTGGTGCTGGCGATCTGGACCTTGATGGAGATCTGCAAAATTTCCAGAAAGAACTTAATTTAATATCCCAGTACCGCCACTTAACAAGTTTCCTCCACAACTGCTTTGATTTCACTTCCACCTCAGCATGACCATAATGAAAGTAGCAATTTGGCAGAATCCAGAGTGGAAAATATGGTAAGTATAAAGCAATGCAAGTTACACCATTAAGACTACGTAGTATTTTAAATTTGTGCAGTCACAGAGACCAATTAGCAGGATACCAAAAGAATGAACTAGTCTTTATTTCGCTTTGTTAAAACATGCTTCTACCAAAAAATAAGTGGTGATCCAAATTCAGGTGGCAGTTAGTTCCCCAGTCCAGCTCCACCATAGAATCCATGATCTTCATGATCCCAATCTAGCACCCATGGAACATTTCACGATGCTCATTAGAATAGAGACATCATAAAAAGACCCAAAGCTGCCATCTAGAAAACATCGTACCTCCACAACAAAAAGAGTTGCAGGCAAGACCATTATCCACTCAAGATCCTAATATGCAAATCCACAAACCGCCGCACATATCCAAAATCTAGAAAAACAAACAAGGTGACTTTTCATACTTATAAAAGAAATGATAAAAGACGACACCTTGATAAGGCAGAATGCTTTCCCTAGAATACAGTTCCAAATATAATTAAAGGAAATGAACCAATTCTCCCCTTAAAACACTAAACTTTTCTTCTTTTTTGCTCAGTCCTAAACCTTTCCAATTTCTAATTTAGTTTTAACAGACATGCACCTATCTAGGTGACCAGTCTCTACTGAATGGTTACACATTGATCAGCAAACATAGTTGGAAAATCATGAAATAGCAGGAAACAAATGAATATGAATTCTTGTTTCATAGGGGAAAGAAAAATGAAGAAAAAAAGTGAGAAACCATATTTTTCATAATCATTTGGTTCATTCTAATGGTTTGATAATGCCATTGCAAGTTCTAAACCCCTTAAAATCCTTCCTGAAGCAGAAGAAAGTAACATAAATGTAACTATACATTGTCCCACTAGAGTATGCAGAACTACACATTACCAAATTAGATTGCCGCCAGAAAATGCAACCTTTGCAAAATTGTATTCTACAACTTACCCTAAACCATAATACCACCATTTGACAAATTACCAGAAGATTGTGTTGAAGGGACAATATAATTCAAACAATTAGGATCGGATTTGGAGTTTTATGCATGATATATGAGACTAACAGCTTCTCATTGCTATATTTTTTAGAAAGAAAAAGGGGAAAGCATTAAGGACAAGTTAAACAAAGAAGACTAAAGCACCAGGGAGTCTATGCCATTTCCATGTGAGCTTTGCAGTGAGCACATCAAACTAACAATAAGATAGAAGATAAAAGGCAAAGTAATCAACTGCAAGAGCATTTTAGATTTAAAGATCTTACATCAACAATAATTCCAGTACGAAGAACAACTTGAGAAATTGAAAGAATTCTAATAAATAATAAAGAATAAAAAGATTTGCAGTTTATGTAAATATTAACCTTGTACTATGTAATGCTTTTATACCCATCCCGTCACAAGAACAGAAAGAGAAAGCAGAATATTACCTTGAGACAGGACGTCCTTTTGACCCAGAACGAGACCGAGAAGACACAGACCTTGAACGAGATCTTGAGCGCTTTGAAGACTTAACTTTAGGAGATTTGCTGCTAAGACAGATATTAATAAGGCCCTATTTGCATTAAAGCAAAACCACTAGTCCAGACATATATGTGTAATGTGTTAGACCTTTTGCTCTTGCTACGACTTCTGCTTCGGCTACGGCTACGGCTACGGCTTCGACTAACACTCTTTCCTTTGGAGTAAGAACGGCTCCGACTGCGGCTGCGGCTGCGGCTTCGACTGCGGTCATATTCCTTAACCTGCAGAAGATGGAGGATTTTAGAATACCACACGACGGCATCAACACGATAATTGAAGAAATTGAAAAATGTATGCATCATACTCGAATTGTCGCACGAGAAAAGGCATTCCGAAACTCAGAGTCATCAAGCTTTTTGATCTATACACATGAAAGGATAATATTAGCTGCACCTCTTAGTTGTATAAAGGAAAAAAATAAATATTGTAAACAGCATCAAGGTGAAGGAAACCCAACTAAAGGGAAGGAGAAAAGAGAAGATGGCTTACAGCATATTTCATGTCATCATAGTTTGTATAATCAATTATACCAGTGGTGCCTGAAATTCCAAACAAATTTGTCAACATCAGAATAACTTATGGAACAGAAATGACAAAGTAATATGAAGATCAAAATGCTTCCTACAGGGTTAAAATAAGCATTGTGCACTTACAAATTAAGGCAAAGAATGATTTTGTGTGCCAATATGGGATCAGAAAAGTTTCGGAATAGTTAGATTACAATAGTTTTTGGTGAACTTGGATTAGAAAAATTTATGGTGAAGTTTTACAGAAAACTAAAAACAACTGTTGCTTAAAACAAAATTTGTTTTTTGCAAATCGCACCAAAATGTTTACTGAAACCAAAAGGAATCAAAAAATATAAATAAAAAAGATTCAAAAACCAAGTTTTCTCGACTTCATCAATTGATATTTGCTTCCACCTAATTTTCATTCCCTTAAAAAATAAAAAGAGGACCCTCCAATATGACAAGTTCTGCACATGATCAGAAAGAGTAGAAATAAATCATAGAGGAGAAAATTGTGTGGGAGAATTTTGGCACACTAGGTTAGCCTCTAGTTAAAGACTTCAACCAGTTGTACCAAAATAAAATTCAAAAAGAAAAGGGGAAAGAAATCCCAAGCAAAACACTATGCAAGCTAATGGGGTCATCAGGTGCATCAGATTAGCCTAAACAAATGTATCCAACCACCCACCCACCCATCATTAGGCAGCACCGTCGATTACCAGCTTTTAATTTGTCTTAAGGGATGATATTGTCCCCAGAAAAAGTGGGATAAATAGCAGGATCATAATCCAATTTAAAAACAAAATTGTATTAGAAGAGCAAAAGAGGACAATACATGGGCAAGGGCAAGACATTCTTAAATGGGAAGACAACAAAAATGAACATATTTCTTCGTCTTTTTCACCATTTCTTCCTTAGAGCAGAACTTATCTTGCCCTCACCCAGCCACCAACCAATGATGCCCCAACACCTATAGGTTTTTGACCCACCCCCGCCCTCAAGCTTGCAGCAACACTGGTCCCCCCCTCCCCCTCGAGGAACCATAACCCACCTAACTTGTGCTTCTTTCCTACTCGGTGTTTCTTTTATATCTTTAGTTTGCCATCTGTCCTCCCAATTTTTTGCTCCACCTGCATATTTTCCCCTCCAGTTTGTCATGATCTTATCCTGTTTTCATCAAGTAATATTATTATTAATATGTCGATTATTTCCTCTATATTTTTCTGAAGAGACGATTTCTCCTATATTATTTTTCCTTCTATAAACATTTTTCTAGACAAAGAAAGACTTATCAGCTTATATAAGAGAAACCAAAAGCGAGAAACCTGAAAACCCAAATTATGAGTCATAGATCTCCTATGTATTTTTCCAAATTCATCAGATATCCCAGGTATGAACCCACAGTTATTACCAAAGCTCTAAACATGGAAAGAATGACAGTAATAATAAGCAATGATAGACTTGAACCCTTAATATACTACTTGATTATAAACTCACTACTTTACACTATGATATAAAGAAAAGTTCATCCTTAACCTATTGCTAAGACAGGTCAACCACGACAAGCAAGAAAAGAAATAGTGTGTTACTGTAAAATTCTCCATCTTTTGGTATACAGTTTGTATACAGGGTCTTTTTCCAAATCATCAGTACAATTGTTGAGTACCATTGTAGGCTCACATCAGAAACGCATTGCTTGGTGTGTCATTGTAGGTTCCCATTCCACATGGAGGAGTTAGGTATGCTAGACAGTTAAATCATTATACCAGTTCAAAGAGAACAAATAAATCTGTCTTTAGCTGTTTAAAATCTTACCACTCCCATCACGGAAAACTTGGGAGAAACAAACATCCCCAGCACGACGCATGTGATCCTACATAAGAAATAAAAGTTACCAACATTCAGAAATTACAGAATAATTTTGAGGGGGGAAAGGAGGATCACTTTCTTGGTATGTCCCTATTATTCACAACTCAAAGACAGAGACTCACCTTGAGATCCTGCCACGATGCTGAATGGGGTAATCCTGTAACTAACACTGAAATACAACAAAAGATATCAAAACATAAGAAAGATATAACATGTATTACAATGTACAAAGCACATAAACCATAAGACACACCTCGAAAATCAGAACGTCTGGACACTCCTCCACCACGCTGACCACGGCCGCCGCCACCACCACCGCCGCCGCCACCATAACGATCATTTGATGATGAGTTACCACGCCCGCCATGTGCAAGCTCAACCTGCCAGTATGAGCAATTGTAATAGAATCAACATCCAACAAGGAAAATACAAGTAACCTTATGTAGATTATATGCTACTATAAGTTTGACTGACCCGCAGACGGTGCCCATCAAAATCATAGCCATCACGACCACGAATAGCATCTTCAGCATCACGAGCCTCTTCAAACTGTTAAAAGTTTGCCACCAATAAAAAGGTCAGAATAGCTTTTTAAAAGACACAGAGCATCCTGATCTAATGAAATCCATCTAAACCAAGGCATCTCAAACTCACCTCAACAAAAGCATAACCAGGGGGTCTTGGTGGAATTTTCAGCTCAATATGAGCTATCGGGCCATACTGCACTCACACATCAAATTTTTTATAAGTTTCTAAGAGTTGAAATCTGTTAAATTGTGATAGAACAATTACACATTTGCACAAGCCTGACAAAAAATACTCCAAAAACTTAACAACGATACACCTCAATCGCAAACTAGTTGAGATTGGGTATACTGAATTCCCTATATCCATTCCACTCTATTTATACCCATTTCACTCAAAAAAAATCTTTTTGTATTTAAGCATAATGAAATGATATCAAAGATCGTAGGGATCCATCTCGAGTATAAGCACCTTGTGAAACAGATCTTCCACTTCACGCTCACGGACATCACCAGGAAGATTGCCAACATAAAGTGTCCTACTCGACCGACTCATTGTTCCTGAAAAGAAAAACTACTGTAAATTGACTGACAAGAACAAAAAACAAGCACTTCCTGCAGTTAATTGAAAACAACACTAACTTAAAACAATTCATACATTCTCTCTAGGGGCAAAACGGGAAAAGAAAAAGGAGAAAATTCTTCAACTCTTGTAATTATTCAGTTGCAAAGCCAATTTCAGTCACAAAACGTAGCTTGATCAGCTAGAACAATAAGCAAAGCAACTTTGCACAATTTTACTGACATTAATTTATACAACCCGGACATTTTTGCATTGACAAGCAAGGTAAATGGGAAAGAAGGAAAAAGTTGAACTATATTTAGACGATGTAATGATGATTATATCAATTAAAGCGAAAAAAAAAACGATTTATGTAACCTCCATTAGAGAACATACCTGTGAAGATCGAGAGCAGAAAGCTTAAAGAAGAGGAAATTTTGAAGATTAGGGTTTTAAGAAATAAAGTCGGGCGGGATATAGTGAAGAAAGCAGCATGTTCCTCATTTTTTGCAAATCACTCCTGTATGTTTATCTTTTAACACTTCGACCCTTGTAGTAATTCTTTTTGAAATTTCCACCAAGTAATTCTAGTTCATCAAAAATAATTACTACTCCTTCCGTTCAATAATACTTGTCTACTATTGACATTGTACACTTTTTAAGAAACTACGAATAGAAAGATAATTTTATTATATCGACATTTAAATATAATGTCTTGAAAAATATAATAGAGAAATGACTGTATAATTAATGATAAGGGTAAATTAGGAACTAAGTGTAAAATTATCAATTGATTTCATAAAGTGGATAAGTATTGTTGGACATCCCAAAATAGTATAGCAGACAACTATTATTGGACGAAGGGAGTAGTGTTTATTATCTTTATTGTGATTTGATCCTGAGACTCCATGAATCTCAACGCATTTCATGAACCCTTAAATCCTATTCTTGGATGCAATTGAATTCATATTTAATGAGTAGAATCATAAGAAAATATTATTAATACTACTAATTTGTATTAGTTATAATTTAGTATATTAATACTTGTAATTAGTGATTATTTAAGATAACTTATGGTAAAATGTTCACCTAAAAAAGGTTATTTGGAGTATAAATTATATGATGTAATTTTTTTTAGTGTAAAATTGCATTTGATAGGAGATATTAGGTTTAGATAATAAAAAAAAAAAGAGGATGCAAATAGATAGATTTTATGTGTATGATACTATTATTGTGAGTAGCTTTTTAATTAGGGTTCATTTCAACTTAAAAACTTAAAACATACTTTATGTATGTATTTGTGAGATCAAGAATTGTGCTTTTCTTTATTAGTCTTTTTTTATATTGTAAAAAATTGTTCATATTTATAATTTTATGAGTTTATTGATATTATTTCTAGTGTTTTTTTCTTTTTGTTAAGTAGGCTATTTTATTTATAAATGAAATTGATATAAGTTTAGAGATGTGAGAGTATTGGTTGATAGTTGACCAGTAATGTCACTATTGTAATTAGAAACTTCTTTAACAAAAGTAGTTCTTAAAGTGTCTACTTCAACCGCATGTGTTGTAAATATTGGAGAAGCTTTAAAAAATAAAGGGAAAAGGGTCGGATTTACCCCTGAACTTTATGATTTGGAGCTGATATATCCTCCGTTTATAATGGCTCATATATGCCCCTGCCGTTATAGAAATGGCTCATATATGACCCTTTACTTAACAAACCAATATTTAATGAATTAAAAATTCATTTTTTTATGCTTTAATTTGAGAAAATGCCACGTGGTTCTTAAAATACCCCCCACCCAATAACTTTACACCAACCTGACCCAATTGGAAACAAGAAAACCCCACCCACTTAAATAAACCTAACCCATTTCATTCTATGGTCTCCACGCTCAACATGAAAAAAATCAAAAACTTGTTAGGGTTTCGATGAGCTCTAAATTGGCATCAATTAGTCTCAATATCGTTCAAAATCTTAGGTAAGTTTCGATTACTTTCTTCCATTTTCTTGTAAGGATCTTTGGTGTTAGAATTATAGGGTAAAATGTGAGAAAAGTGTTACTAATTTTGTTCTTGATATTCTTTGGTTGAAGTGATATTCCTTTGATGTTATGTGTTTTATTTTGTCCATTTAATGATGCAGGAAATGGACATATTGAATTGGTTAAATTGTTTATGCCGATAGGTGTAGACGTTGATTTGCAAAGTGATGTTGGAACACCATTTATATGCATTGTAGATCACAGCCAGGAAGATGCTATTAAGGTTTTGGTAGAACACCATGTTAATTTTGATGCTCAAATAGGAGATGATAATATGTGTCCTCTGCTAGCAGTTGCGGCAGTCGATTCTTTTCGTTGTCTCAAGGCAGGGGATACTGCTAATGTTAAGGTTGGTGAAGGAATGTGGTGTGGTGAAATAACTCCTTTGCTCGTTGTTGCTCGTAAAGGTTATGCAAAAATTGTTTAATGCTTACTACAAGTTGAAGCTGATCTTACTGTCACTGATCAGGATAGTTACATGTCAATACATACTGCAGCTACAAGTGACAATTGAGAGTCTGCTGAAGTTTTATTGTCCGTCACATCACAGATTCAGAGTGTTCGCGAATGGACTGTGGACGGAGTCATTGCGTTTATGAAAATTCGAGAGAAAAGTTTGTAGTTATTTTTCATTCGGTTGCTTAGTTGGGTTCTTTTCTTCACTCCCTGATGCAAAAAGTTTGTAAAATTTTGAAATATAGTAGTACTTTGTAGGATTTGATCTTTTCTGGGAATTTAAATGCTAGATTTCAAGGCTATATTATGCGACTAAACTTTTTCATCTCACTTGCAGTTTTGTGACTTACGTGCAATTCACTTTTGGATCATTGTATTGATTTATGACAATTTTTTATTCACCTTATTTGGTCTTATGTAATGATTTTGTCAACTTCTGTATTATTTAGTAATGAAAGAGAATCAAAAGCTCGAGGTAAAATGATAGAGAATTATCAATGACTCATTGACATTCCACGTTGAATCAAAAGTTCGAGGTAAAATAATTTATTCTACAATTATTTAAACTTCAGAAATACTTCTCATTTACCAAGAGCTCGAAGTAAGATCACTGATCTTTCATCTTCGAGATTGACTCCAAATGAATATACGGCATTATCTGAGCTATCTACAAGTTCAAAAAAGTTCGTGAACAATGCTAATTTTAGTCGTAATTTAAACAACGCTACCAATCAAAACACATAAATTCACTCTCTCACACAAAATACAATCAACAACAATTACACCAGATGCAGTAGAATATAATTCTCAATTTTCATAAAATTTTCTTAACACAAGTTACCAATAAAAGAAGATTAACCTTCTGGTGGTTAAATCAACCACAAATATCTACTATATGGTTAGCAACAAAAGAAATTATTTGGATTTACATAATATAATACTATCCAAAATAACCACCTAATGTCAAAAAATGGATCAACTACACAACGACTTCTAAACTAGATCATTATCAGTATCCACGGGCCATTTGCCCTTCATTGCCATTTGCTTCACTCTTTTCTTCTTTACTTCAGCTTGTAACTGACCAGTCGTGACTGCTTTCTTGCCCTTCCAAGTAGTCTTCTTTGGTGAATATGGTAGATCCGAAGGGGTCGAGATTACTCTCGCTGTCACGACCCTAGAGTACCCCCTAGTCGTAACATGGCGTATTCGACCCCGAAGGGGTCTTATACGAGCCACATAGTCATTCATTGCATTCAATAATGAAAATAGTGCGGAATAAAAAAAAACTTATTTACATCCACACA
>JAJOOE010008474.1:0-40615 GCA_036250405.1 Solanum raphanifolium | reverse complement strand
TAAGACAATCTCTATTCTTGTATTCAGAGATTAACCCCCCCCCCCCCCCCCTATATATATACTAACATTTTGCCAAGGAGGTTCACATGAATTTCCTTGATCCTCTCTGAATCTGCCGTAAGTATATATATAATATTTTGCCAAAGAGGTTCACTTGAATTCCCTTGGCCCTTTCAGAATCCGTCTTGATAGTATTTATAAAATATATAATTTGTGAGTAATATGTAAAATGTACAATGAAAATTAAGTGAAAAATAATTAATAAGAATGTTGGCCACTTGAGTTATATGAATTGTTCAACAATAACACATGGGGCATACTCCTCCACTAGGGCACTGCTACACCAGTATAGCTCACCATAACATAGGAAATGACCAAACTACCCCTCCCAATTGTTGAATAAAAATGTTCATGTGATAATATACCAATTACCACCTACCCACACTTTCATGGGGTCCATAATTTATACTAATTAATTACTAGATTAGTCATCTCAACATATGGGATGTTCCAAACCTCAAAAAAAATATTACACTTTAATGAAATGGGACCCACAAACAAATTTGAAACTTTTTCAAACTTCAAAAATATGTTACATTAGAAAAACATAAGATTCAAAATTATCTGATATTTGAAATTCACTGAGCTTATTAATTCTTATTCAAACATTCCATTTATTTTGGCTCTTTCTCATTGTTTTATTTTTCATTTCTCTTTTGGCCTACTTGTTCATGGGGGGTTGGGTAGTGGAGGACCATTGAGTTAAAGGAAATTCCAATTGGCTCTATCTCTTCCTTGTATCTATATATATATCATCAATAAAATACGACAACCATTGGATATCATTAAAAGGTACACTTAAAAGTCTGAAAGAAAATTTCTAAGACAGAGATGCTCACCTTGAATGGCTAAAACTCCTTGCCTTATTTTATTTGAATTCCTTTACTACCTCTTTAATTTCTTCAATAGTTTTCCTATTCTTTCCCTAAATTTAAAGTCTTGTCTCTTCACATTATAATGACAATCAAAATGTGCATAACGGCAAAAATACCTATGAGAAGAAACTATTGTTATATAATTGAACCTAATTTGTTTAGGCCTTAAACATAATTATTATTGTTAGTTTCGGGTAAATATAGGGACATAGTTGTGATAACAAATTCAGCAGAATATTTTTTATTCAAATCATGTATATTGTGTTAAAAAATTATTTAAATATAGAAATAATCTTTCAAAATCTAGTAAGTAAATAAATCATGATTTAAAACTCATAAACTAAAAATCGTATAGATATATTTTTTGATTTCACAAATGGGGTGTAGTAGGTAAGGGGTGAGGATGGATTTGTTGCAAAAGATTTTCTTGAAGATACACTTTGAAGCGTTATGAGATTTCGATTTCTCTCTCTATATATATATATATATTTTTATGTTTTATTTTAGGAAATATTTTCAAAATGTCAATATTTATTTTAATGGCAGAAGACACAAAATACTTGGGATTTTAATTTATTTACTTATATTCTTCTAAACTAGAGTCATTTATCTAATTTTGACTTTTCAAATTAAGTATTTATCTAATTTTGGTATTGGTATTATTGTAAACCAAAATATAAATAAAAGGATAGAAAGACTCATAGGTAATCTAAAACTTAACTAACCGTAAAGTATTTGAATTTTAAGTTGCAATATAATAGAAGAACTTCTATTTCTTTCGAATTAGTAGACTAGTAGTTGTAAAGAAGTTGATTACTAGTACTAGGACAAATGATACTTACTACGTTATGTTCATAGTATTCAAAGCTTAGAAACATTTAGTCAAAATCTTTTTTTTTTTGTTGTTGTTGAAAAAATAGAGCATATATATTAGGAAAAATTATATAGTAAGATAAATATGCACTATAAGTGGCTATAATTTAAATAATTATATAATTTGCTACTGCACTATTCATTTATTAGCTATTTTTCCAATTTAAAAGTGTATTTTTTAATTAACATATTTTTTTTCTTTATTTTGATGATGCTTAGGTGAGTCAGGGGCTGAGCAACACCCCAGACCTTAACATATATAAGAAAAATAATAAAATATATAAACAGTGACATAAATCATAACTCTGCTCTTATAATGGTTCATAAATCGATTATCCTACTAAGGACGACTCACTCATCCCAATACTAGAAATGAAGGGTACTAAATACCTAAGAAAAGAGAACTCCTCTCAAATACATAGCATTTAGGGAATGCAAAAATAAAGGAGGCTCTCCCATTACATGGTAAAAAATAATAATAAACTAACTAAGAACATCTTCAATTAAGCTGTAATTAGAATAAAATATAACCTAACTGAAGATGATTAGCAAAAAAGAAGTACATGTGATCAGTGGCGGACCTAGGATTTTCGTTCAGGGGGTTCGAAAAATAAAAGTATAAACATGTTTATATATAAGCCAACAAAATAAAATTTCAAGAAAGTAATAGTATTTAGTTTTAGCGGCGGACCCTTGAATTTTTTTGGATTTAAAACCACACTTTTAGCATGTTTTATAAAATAAAAAACTAAAAAAAGGGAACTGAAACCTTAAAAAAAAAAAAATTGAAATTGAAAAAGAAGAAAAAAAAACGCTAATGTAGGGATTCAAACCCTCGACATGAGGCTTAATTTTTAGGGAACCTGCCGCTGGGCTATCTCTTTCTTCTTGTCATTGAGGGGGTTCAAAATATATATATCCATATAAATACAAAAAATTACCTTATATATACAGTGTAATTTTTTGTCGAGGGAGTTCGGGTGAACCCTTGGAACCCACGTGGGTCCGCCCCTGCATGTGATAGCCTGTACACAACCTAAGAAAGGCTCATTATAAATCAATGAGGCTTTTTAATCATTTTCAATTTCTTCCTTCTGAAATTAGGCATACCTAGCTTGTCCATTGTGTAGTGTCCTCTTGCTTGTTTCAGGAGATGATTATTACGATTCAAAAATGGACGTGATGGTACTTGTCTATTTCCACCAACACAAGTCATCTTCAACCCAACGAAAACGAAAGAAATGCAGAAATATAAAGCAAGAACAAGACAAAGGTGAAAAACTTATTCATTCTAAACAATACCCCAAAATATGATTGTCAAACCACTAAAGTAAATACATAATTCGAAAGACAAATACAAGTCTCAAATGTCTTTGCTTCTCAAATAGAACAAAGCATAATAAAAGAAAAAGAGGACCCGACGGAATGACAAGCAACTACCTCTCAAGTCCTTCAACGAGTCTCAAAATAAAAAGAAGAAGGAGGAGATCACATGGGTCCGGGCTCGGACCTACACAAGTGTGAAGCAAGGAGTGAGTACCAACAACACAGTACCCAACAACCTAATAAACAACGAAACCTATCTAGAATTTGACTACTCCTTCCATCCCAACCGAACCTCCTCAAACTACAACCTACATAGAAATGAGCACAACCTAGCAGTTCTATAATAAACAGTTCACAAGGCTCAATATTCACAAGTCAATAACCAACACGTATCAACTCAGTCAAACTCAATGTCAAGTAGATCGATTACACAAAACAATTCACAAGTAACAAGTAAGTCATACATAAGTATATAAATGCATCAGATCACAAGAATCAATCTCGCTAGAACCTTTTTCCATTGGCACACTATCACTAGCCGGAATCATTTACCATTGGATTTATATAAAATCACTAGCCGAAACCATTTTCCATCGTCTTTATATCAAATCACTAGCTAGAACCATTTCCCATCGACTTTATATCAAATCACTAGTCGGAACCATTTATCATCGGCGTTATAACAATTACCGGCAAAGACCTCGGCATCATAACAATCACATGTCTCATCACAGTATTCAACAATCAATGCACACAAGCTATATCACACCACTCGAAGAGACAACAAGTCATGTAATTCAACTCCACATTCAAACTATCAAGACATTTCATCAAATCAATCAAATAGGGTCACAACAAGGCAATTCACAAATTGTCGTTATCATCACGAAGAATTTTCATTTACCCCTTCTTTGTTTATTAACATTAATAAAGTGGAGCAATAAGACCCTTCACCTCATTCCCGATTACTCCCCAACACACATACAATGAAGAGAAGTAGACAATTCTACTAGATTGCAAAGCTTAAGAGATCACTTGTCTTAAATCAATTAATAATTACTCCAAGAGTTGAGTCTTCCCCTTCCGAATCACTTTCAAAGCCACACAATCTATAATAATCAAGTATTCACAATCACTTTCTCGAAACAACAATACCCACATCAATTCTCTTGAAAAGTGGGTCAATCAACACAAAACTCAATTCTGAAAATAATGTTTGAATCCGAAATTTAATACTTTAAAATATTACTCAAGGCTTTAGGAACTCATTAATGAAAATCATTTCGAAAAATGGATAAAAACCACTTTAAAATTACCATTTTAGATCAAAACTCAAGTTCTTGCAAAATCTTGCCATTTTTCAAATCAAATCCCAAGTTATAATGTTGATATCCATAAATAATTAAAGGGAAATGAAATTTTTGGATCATAAAAGCTTACCCAAATGATTTAGCACAAGAAATCCTTTCAAAAATCTCCACCAAGGGTTTCCCAAACTCAAAATGAAAAATGGGGATTAAACTCCGAAAATGGCAGACAAAAACCTCCTTTGATGTCGCAAAAGCGACTTTGGGTTCATGAAAGAGAAGTGGCTTTGCTTTTGCAAAGATCGGTTAAGAGAAGAGACTCTCTCTTCTGGGAAGGTCGCTTAAGCGATTGACCTTCGCAAAAGCGAGGCCTGCAGACACCAACAACTCAGTCAACTCTCAAAACATTGAAGAGACTCTCGGGATTCGTTCGGAACCCCGTACAAACAAATCACATATGCAAATCAATTATACTCGATGTTGTAGACTCAATGGAACCATCAAAATACAAATTCGAAGTCTCCTTGACTTGTCATCCATGAAAATCATAAGAAACTAACTCACACAAAAAAAAAGGCTAAAACAAGCTCGGGACCTCTCAAAAATCAACCAAGATCTCACCTAGGCATAAAATCATCCTCGAAATCCAATTGAACTCTCAGAATTCCGATGCATCCGAACTTCAAATGTTGACCAAAGTCAACCCAAAGGATAAATTTCCACCATTTCACAACTTAGGACCTCAAATCCTCAAAAAGATTCAGAATTTGAAATTGACCATTTCACATTCTGAGACTGATGGAATCAACGAATTCCATTTCGACACTCGAAACTTCAAAAGACTCCAAAAACCACTTTAAAGAAACTTAGCCTTTTAAAAGCACAAACTCACCAAATTCTCAACTTTTAACTCAAAGTTCAAAACCAACATTTCAAAACTCAATCATAAAAGACTTGGGGTCAATATCAGGAGGGGAAAAATGGTGAATTCACGAAATTTTCCAAAAATGACCGACCGGGTCATTACAATGATATTGATGATATAAATGCTAAGTAGAGTGTAATGTATGATTATATTTGGATAATACGCTTGCAACATGATTAGCCTTTCTATAGGTGTGTTTACATTAGAAACTGTCAAACATGCTATTTGAGATGTTGAAGACTTGTCAAGTTAATTTGGATACTCCATAGTGGTTTGATATTGTGATTAACATATTTTTAGTCTTATTTCTAACCATTTTATCTATCAATGAGCTCTCTTTTATCTAGTAGTGTAACGAAATATTCCTGTCGTTATAGAAATGCCAATGGAGGGAAAATTTGGTGCCAAAAAACTTTTTTTGTAGTATTGGGATTTTCTCAACCTTGTTCAGATTTGGACGAAATCGGAGTCTTTGAGGTGTAGGTAATTCTGGTAACAATTGCGTGAATCATTTATGATTTTGACTACATGAGTGGTTAGGTAACTTGTTAAAGAATCCGTACGACTTTACGGAATTGAATTCGGGTGAGTAGAACTCCCGAAATCGATCTTGACGTAAAGGGTATTTTCTGAGCGTCGTTGGTTAGAGGTGTGTTGTGAAATGAGAATTTTGGAATTCTTGAATTAGCTCTATGTCTCGCTTAACCTGCATTGGTGCCGCTTTTTGCCGCTTTGGCGGGGCCGCTACAGCGGGGTGATGGCCGTTGTGGCGGGCTTGACGCGAATTAAAGTTGTTAATAAACCCCTAAACGACCTCATTGTGCACTTTTCAACTTTTAGTGCTAAGGAACAAACCCCAGGAAATTCCTACTCATTTTTCACTATTCTTGAGGCTAAAGGTAAGCTTTTCACTCCCTGAATCTATTTTTCGATCCGTAGAACGTAACAGAATGGGTGAATATTGATGGGGGTGGGTTTTGTTATAGATTCTATGGTGGAAACAACCCTAAATTGGATAATTGGGATCATGGGTATGATCTAGGATTCATAGAATTGTTATAGATTCGGATAATTAGTGATTGTTTATTAATTTTTGTATTATACTGATGGTTCGTAGACCAAGAACAAGAGGAATGAATCCGAAAAGAGAATGATCAAATTTCTTAGGGTTTCAAGCTTGTTTTGAGGTAGGTGATGGTTGTGATTCTATGATTGTGTGATGTATGCTTGTTCTTGCTTCATTATGATACTTGTATATGCATGAATGATGCAATGTTGATCACACTTGTTGTAAATGAGATAGATGAATGATGATTGTCATGAAATCATGACTTAAATGTATGATTTTGATGATATACTTGTGATTGTGATTGTGATTGTAGTGTGCTGAATGGATCGGTTGCCACGTTCCGGTATAACTAACTTGGATCGGTTGCCACTTTCTGACATAACTATGGGATCGGTTGCCACGTTCCGGCATAATTATGGGATCGCATACCACATTTCGGTATGCTAACTGTTTAGGTTTGGGTTCCATGAGAGGACCAATGATTTGATATAAATGTGAAGTTGTTCGTTATTCGTAAATGTTGATAATATTGTATATGTTGATATATATGCATGTGATATAATGTTGTCTTGACTTGCCTATGTTTCACTTAGTGGGATAGCCGCGTGATCCTACCAATACACTGTGGTTGTGCACTGATACTGCACTTGCTCTTATTTTGTTGAGTATAGGGAATATTCAAGCGACTACTAACAAACCTCGTTTAAGAGATCAGTGATCGTCTATTCGAATTCAAGGGTGAGCCAATTCTTCCGGGCTGCCATGGAATTCTCTTTCGTCTATGTCCACCATTTTCGGACTTAGACATTTGTTCTAGTTAGTTGATTAGTTCATTAGAATGGGGTTGCATCCCTTCCCGTTTATACTTGGTTCATTGTTAGATGTTTTAGTACATTGACTTTCAAGTTCTAGGTTAATTCTTCAGCATTGTTAGTTATTAGATCTTTTGTTAAAGTTTATGAGAACTTCAGTTTTAGCTATTATTTCTGCTTTCATATACTTAAATGCCTTAGTTTTGTTTTAGTTGCTTGGTTTGAGTTGTAGTAGTGGTTCTCCCACCGGAGGGTTAGTGTGGGTGCCAATCACGAAGGTCTGGATCATGACAAAGTTGGTATCAGAGCCTAGGTTCGTTGATCTCGATGCACCAAAATGATTCTAGTAGTGTCTCGCAGAATGGTATGGGGACGCCTTTACTTTTCTTCGAGAGGCTATAGGACTTTAGGAAATCTCTTTGTTTTCTCTTGTCTCCTTTCGTGCTATGACTTGATTCAAATTGGTATCTGGCGATTCAAATTAGTAACTAACCTCCTTCACTCTTATGTCTGCAGATGGTTAATACTAGATTCAATGACGTTAGGCCCGTAGCTCCCGTCAATGCTCCAGCTGAGGAATCTGCAACGAGAGGTCGCGGTCGAGGCAGGGGTAGAGGAAGAGCTAGGGGTAGAGGCCATGGAAGATTAGTGCCTATTGGAAATGGAGCTCCTGTTGCGAATGCTCCTGTGAATGAGAACCCTTCTGCGCATCATGAAAAGATTGAAGAAGAGAACGTTGATGTTGAAGATGTTGAGGATGTGGGATAAGAGGAAGAGGTGCAGGCTGGGACTACAGGTGTTCCTTCTTTGGATCCAGTGTTAGCTCAACAGATCATGTCGTTCTTAAAGGGATTGGTTGGTCATGGAGTGGTTCCTTCTGCTCAAGCTCCTACTAATCCTCCTGTTGTTAGTACTGCGCCCAATGTGGGTGGGACTGGAGGTTATGATGCCTTTTTCCGTCCTTTGTTGGGTTCTGTTATGACTGGTAATGAGCATGAAATGTTGACTATGTTTCTGAAGCTAAAGCCTCTTGTGTTTCTTAGTTCTGAGAATGAGGATGCTTATGAGTTCATTCTGGATTGCTATGAGAGGCTTCATAAACTGGGTATTGTTCATCAGCATAGGGTTGAGTTTGTGTCTTTCCAACTTCAAGGTGAGGCGAAGCAGTGGTGGAGAGCTTATATGGAATGCAGATCTTCTACTTTACCTTCACTTACTTGGACCCAATTTCATGCTCTGTTTTTAGAGAAATATGTGCCTAGGACTTTGAGGGATCGCAAGAAGGATGAGTTCATGACTTTGGAGCAAGGTGGTATAACTGTGGCAGTGTGGCTGCTTATGAGGCCAAGTTCCATGCTTTGTCTAGATATGCTACTCAATTGGTGACTACTTAGAAAGAGAAAATCCGATTATTTATTAGGGGATTAAATTCTGAGTTGCAAGTATTATCTGTTCATATGACCTCTGCAGGGAGACGCTTTAATGATGTGACAGACTATGTTAAGAAAGTGGAGGGGGTGAGGCGAGACGATCAAGCTAAGGTATGGATAAAAAGAGCCAAGAACTAGGTAACTTTCAAGGTTCTTATTCCAAAGGGTCTGAAGGGCCAACGCTTGTAGCCAAGCCAATTCAGTCCGCTATGTTCGCCACTGCAGGTTGTTACTCGGAAACTCCATCTCATAATTTTTAGGATAGCTAGGGAGTCGCGCCTTCGACGGGCGGCATACCATCTTTTGATCATACTTGTTACAACTGTGGTGAACTTGGGAATATGAGGAGAGATTGTCTCCACCCACGTGTGTTAGAGTCCGCACATCAGCAGTTTACAAGGTGGGCGATCAGGTAATCAACGAGGTCGTGAAGGTAGAGGAAATGGTAATACAGGCAAATGTAATGTGCAACCAGGCAGGGACGTGGTTGGTCAAGATGATATGGCTCAGTGTTATGCCTTTCTGGGCAAGAATGAGGCAGAGGCATCTGACGCGGTGATCAAAGGTACTATTCTTGTCTGTGACCGAATGACTAATGTGTTATTTGATCCAGGTTCTACTTATTCTTGTGTATGTGTGCGATTTGCCTCAAATTTTGATATGATTTGTGATATACTTGATGCCCCTATCCATGTTTCTACCCTAGTTGGAGAGTCAGTCATAGTTACCTATGTCTATCGTGCTTGTCCTATTTTGTTTATGGGATTTCAGACTTAGGCTGATTTAGTGATTTTGGATATGATTGACTTTGACATAATCTTAGGCATGACTTGGTTGTCCCCCTATTATGTTGTGCTTAATTGTAATACTAAGTCTGTAACCCTAGAAATTCTGGGAAGGGAAAAATTAGAGTGGGAAGGGGTGTACAAACCTAAGCAAGCTAAGATTATATCCTCCATTCGGACTAGTAAACTGGTAGAGCAGGGTTGTTTGGCTTATTTGGCTCATATTAGGGATGTTGAGATTGAGGCTCCATCCATTGAGTCTATTCCTGTGGTGTCAGAATTTAGTGAAGTGTTTCCTAATGATTTGCCTGGTATGCCTCCGGATAGAGATATAAATTTTTGCATTGATTTAGAGCCTAGTACTCGTCCCATTTCCATCCCTTCATATCGCATGGCTCCGGTAGAATTAAGAGAGCTTAAGGCTCAAATTCAAGAACTTCTTGATAAAAGATTTATTCGTCCTAGTACTTCCCCATGGGGTGCTCCAGGTTTGTTTGTTAAGAAAAATGATGGTAGTATAAGAATGTGTATAGATTATCGAATAGGGTCACTATTCGAAACAAGTATCCTTTGCCTCGAATAGATGATCTTTTTGACCAATTGCAAGGTGCATCAGTTTCCTTTAAGATTGAGCTAAGATCCGGTTACCATCAATTGAAAATTAGGCCTGATGATGTGCCCAAGACGGCGTTTAGAACTCGCTATGGGCACTATGAGATTTTGGTTATGATGTTTGGTTTGACCAAGGTGCCTGCAACTTTCATGAATTTGATGAATGGGGTGTTCAAACCGTTCCTTGATTCGTTTGTTATAATGTTTATTGATGATATTTTGGTCTATTCAAAAAGTGAGGAAGAGCAAGCCAACCATCTTCGTAGTGTTTTGGGTGTTCTTGGGAAGCAAAAACTATATGCTAAATTTTCTAAGTGTGAATTTTGGTTGACTTCTGTTGCATTTTTGGGGCTTGTAGTTTCAAAGGAAGGGGTAATGGTAGATCCTCAAAAGATTAAGGTGGTTAGGAATTGGGTTCGACCAAGTTCTGTGACTGAAGTTAGGAGTTTTGTGGGGCTCGCTAACTATTATCGTCGATTTGTGAAGAACTTTGCTTCTATTGCCACTCACTTGACTAACTTGACCCAAAAGGAGATACCATTTGAATGGACTGAAAAATGTGAGGAGAGCTTTCAAAAACTCAAGACTCTCTTGACCACCGCACCTATTCTAGCATTACCGATGGAAGGTAATAATTTTATAGTTTATTGTGATGCATCACATTCTGGGTTGAGAGCGGTGTTAATGCATGATAAGAATGTTATAGCCTATGCGTCGTGCCAATTTAAGGTGCATGAGATAAATTATCTAACACATGATTTAGAGTTGGCAGCGGTAGTATTTGCTCTTAAGATCTGGCGGCATTATCTTTATGGTGATAAATGTGAGGTATTTATTGATCATTGTAGTTTGCAGCATATGTTCACTCAAAATTATCTGAATTTGAGACAACGAAGGTGGATGGAGTTACTTAAAGATTATGATGTGACCATTCAATACCATCCGGGCAAGGCTAATGTGGTGGTAGACGCTTTGAGTAAAAAAACGGTGAGTATGAGAGTTCAACTTGCTTGAGTGCATCCAAGCGACCTTTGGCTAAGGAAATTCAGACCTTAGAGTCCATGCTCATGCAGTTGGACATCTCAGAAAGAGGTGGGGTGTTAACTAGTATTGAAGTAAGGGCCACATTCATTGAGGAGATCAAGGCCAAACAACTTGAGGATGAGAATTTAGAGGAGCTTAGGAAGAAGACTGCGAATGGTAAGGCACAAGAGACCACTCTTGATGCGGATGGTGTACTCAATTTTAAAGGAAGAATCTGGGTTCCTTAGAGTAGATGACTTGATTGAGAAATTATTGGCAGAGTCTCATGGTTCGCGATAATCTATTCATCCGGGTGTGACCAAGATGTATAGAGATTTGAAGCGAATATATTGGTGGCCGGGCATGAAGAATGATATAGCGGAGTTTGTGGTAAAGTGTCCGAATTGTCAACAAGTGAAATATGAATATCAAAGGCCGGCATGTTTACTTCAAAGAATGTCAATTCCGGAATGGAAGTGGGAAAGAATAGCCATGGATTTTATGGTTGGTCTTCCCAAGACTTTGGGGAAGTTTGATTCTATTTGGGTAGTGGTTGATAGATTGACCAAGCCAACCCATTTTATTCCGGTAAGAATAGATTATAATGCTGAACAATTGGCTAAAGTTTATGTCAAAGAGATAGTGAGGTTGTGGGGTGACCCTCTCTATCATCTTGGACTGTGGTACCCAATTTACATCCAAGTTTTGGAGGAAATTGCATGATGAATTGGGCACACAGCTCACTTTTAGTACAGCCTTCCATCCACAGACAGACGGGCAGTCGGAGAGGACTATTCAAGTATTAGAAGATATGTTTAGGGCATGTGTGCTTGATTTTGGAGGGCATTGGGATACATTTATATCTTTGTGTGAGTTCTCCTATAATAATAGTTATCACTCTAGCATTGATATGGCACCATTTGAGGCACTCTATGGTAGGGGATGTAGATCACCCATATGATGGTTTGAGGCGAGAGATGAGAAGCCTTTGGAGGTAGATTTAGTGAAGGATGATCAAGATAAGGTGTGGGGCATTCAAGCTAAGGTTTTAACATCCCAGAGTAGGCAAAAAAAGTATGCGGATCATAAGGTAAGAGACATGGCATTTCAAACCGGCGAAAATGTTCTTCTTAAGGTATCACCCATTAAAGGGGTGATGATATTTGGTAAGAAAGGAAAGCTAAGTCCGTGAAGATTCGATGGAAGCATAATCCAGTTGAGGAAGCTACTTGGGAAATAGAGAGGGACATGCTAGACAAGTATCTCCAATTGTTCGTCGATTCAGGTACTATTTCATTCTTTCCTTAGCCTATCTTTCCTAAGTTTTGTCACTCGGAGAAGTGTGATGGGTAAATTGGTATCTATTGTAACGACCTGTTCCCGTCGTTTTAGAAATGCCAACGGGGGAAAAATTTGGGGCAGAAAAACTTTTTTCGTAGTATTGGGATTTTCACAACCTTGTCCAGATTTGGACGAAATCGGAGTCTTTGAGGTGTAAGGAAATATCGTAACAATCGGGTGAATCATTTATGCTTTTGATTACATGAGTGGTTAGGTAACTCGTTAAAGAATCTGTACAACTTTACATAATTGAATTCGTGTGAGTAGAACTCCCGGAATCGATCTTGGCGTAAAGGGTATTTTTTGAGCGTCGTTGGTTAGAGGTATGTTGTGAAATGAGAATTTTGGAATTCTTGAATTAGCTCTCTGTCTGCGTAACCCGAATTGGCGCCACTTTTTGCCACTTTGGTGGGGACGCTACTGCGGGATAATGGCCGTTGTGGAGGGATCGACGCGAATTAAAGTCGTTAATAAACCCCTAAATGACCTCATTATGCACTTTTCTACTTTTAGAACCAAGGAACGAACCCCAGGCGACTGATACTCATTTTGCACCATTCTTGAGGCTAAAAATAAGTTTTTCACTGCCCGAATCCATTTTTTTTATCCGTAGAACTTAATAGAATGGGTGAATATTGATGGGGGAGGGTTTTGTTATAGATTCTATGGTGGAAACAACCCTAAATTGGATAATTGGGATCATGTATATGATCTAGGGTTCATAGAATTGTTATAGATTCGGGTAATTAGTGATTGTTTATTGATACCCATATTATACTGATTGTTTGTAGACCAAGAACAAGTGGAACGAATCTGGAAAGGGAAGGATCAAGTTTCTTAGGGTTTGAAGCTTGATTCGAGGTAGGTGATGATTGTGATTCTATAATTATGTGATGTATGTTTGTTCTTATTTCATTATGATACTTGTATATATATGAATGATGCAATATTTATCACACTTGTTGTAAATGAGATAGATGAATGATGATTGCCATGAAATCATGACTTAAATGTATGATCTTGATGATATACTTGTGATTGTGATTGTGGTGTGTTGAATGGATCGGTTGCCACGTTCCGACATAACTAACTTGGATCAGTTGCCACGTTCCGGCATAATTATGGGATCGAATACCACATTCCGGTATGCTAACTGTTTAGGTTTGGGTTCCATGAGAGGACCAATGATTTGATATAAATGTGAAGTTGTTCGTTGTTCGTAAATGTTGATAATATTGTATATGTTGATATATATGCATGTGATATAATGTTTTCTTGACTTGCTTATGTTGCACTTAGTGGGATAGTCGCGTGATCCTACCAGTACACTGTGGTTGTGTACTGATACTGCACTTGCCCTTATTTTGTTGAGTACAGGGCATCTTCAAGCGGCTACTGACAGACCTCGTTTAGGAGATCAGTGATCATATTTTCGAATTCAAGGGTGAGCCAATTCTTCTGGGATGCCATGGAATTCTCTTTCGTCTATGTCCACCATTTTCAAACTTAGACATTTGTTCTAGTTAATTGATTAGTTCATTAGAATGGGGTTGCATCCCTTCTCGTTTAGACTTGGTTCATTGTTAGATGTTTTGGTACATTGACTTTCAGGTTCTAGGTTAATTCTTCCGCATTGTTAGTTGTTAGATCTTTTGTTGAAGTTTATGGGAACTTCAGTTTTAGCTATTATTTCTGCTTTCATATACTTAAATGCCTTAGTTTTGTTTTAGTTTCTTGGTTTGAGTTGTAGTAGTGGTTCTTCCACTGGAGGTTAGTGTGGGTGCCAATCACGATGATCTGGGTCGTGACAAGTAGCTAACCCCAAATTAGCAGCATTATTCCCTATTTCATAGATGTTTTCTTCCTTCCTTTTTTTACGGACTATTCTTTGAATTCTCTTCAAATTGAGACAACATTATCGTGTTGCTTCTCCCTTGATTTTTTTTATCTCTTTGTTGATTTATTTCAAGTCACCAATCTCACGAGTACAAGAGCAAATATCTAGAGTGTTACAGAACACTTAATGTCATTTATATCTAGAGTGTTGCAGAACAATTAATGTCATTTATATTTATCTGTGAGAGTCTACAGGGCATTTAGGATAATTTTATTCTTTAATTTCTTATTATATATAATTGATTCCTTTCTGAGTTCTTAACTTTATTGTCTTATTCTCTCATAGAAGGTAAGGCCTCATTGCTAGGGCCCTCGTACGAGGACGAGGTAGAAATTGAGAAAGAGATAAAGTATGAGCTACGACACTTACACAAAGTCGTGCTATAAGTGTGTCTCCCGAACCTAAGAAAAAGTTTGAGGATGAGGAGATGGGGACAACTCAGGTATCACAAGGCTTAGCGTTTCTACTCCTTCAAATCGCCGAAAATGTCGTTCAAGAGGTTTGTGGAGATTGGAAGGGTATCCCTAATCAACTATGAAAATGATTATGGAAGGCTCATTGTTTTCGTCGACGTCATCGACCAAAATAGGGCTCTTGTTGATGCAACAGACATGGTGAGAAGCCAGATGAACTTCAAGAGGCTTTCACTTACATATATCAAAATTGACATCAAAAGAATTCCAAAGAAGAAAACCCTGGTTGAGGCTATGGAAGCTGCTGATGTGAAGACCAAGTGAGAGAGCAGTTCATGGGGAAGGAAGTTGATAGTGCAGAAGAGGAGGGCTGCACTTAACGATTTTGACAGGTTCAAGCTTATGCTGGAAAAGATGAAGAGAGCTAGAGTTGTGAGACGAGAGCTAGCAAAGCTCAAGAAAACTGCTGCTTGAAATTATCTGATCAGTGAAATTGATATAATAGGATTTTTGGATCTTGTATTTTGTTTAGCTTTGTGGGATGTTATTAGAACAAGTCTGTTATATTTCATGCCTTGCAATTTTTAAGACTTTTTGAGATCATTTTTGTCTGAGATTTTTTGCTTAATTATGATGGGAAGCTACCAACGTCTTTGTCATATGCTCCTTATTTCCTGAAATTGCTTGATGTCCTACATCGTTTAAAACTCTTCATTTTCACCAAAAAAAAAAAGGTATCACAAGGCTTTGTTTCTATACTAATACTATAAGTTAACATAGTATGTATATTGAGTTTTATTGAGGGTTTATCGCTCGTGAAAGTTCTGCCTGCTACACTAGAGGGTTCTCAAATTCAAGTTAGGTCATAGTTCCCAATCAAATTCTAACTCCAAGCTTTCATATTTTTGAGGTACAATTTACTATTGTTGTGGATCACCATATGAATGTTGCACCATTATTCTCGCTCCCCATTATATGGGTAGAACTGTTATATCTATAGAGGAGCATAAGATATCTGTTACTTATTGTTATGTGTACTCTTTGTTTCATTGGAGATTCAGATTAATATGCTTATGAGTTCTTGGTTAGTCGTCATGAGAGACTACATAACCTTACTTAACTTGAATTATCTCAATTTTAAAGGCTTTTCTTTATATCTAGTCCATAAACTTATTTTGTTCTGAGTTTTCAAAGAGAAAAATATGATATTTAAGATATTTTAACCCCGAATGGCTATTTTCATGATTTACAAGTCTTCGGGTTGAAATAAAGTAACAAAATGCAAAAAGAATAGTTGAAAGTAAGTAAATAGGTTTTTGCAAGAATTGATGCTTATGTGGAGGAAGTGATGTAGTCGCAAAACCAATTGCGATGCCGCATCACCAATTTATAAATTACAACTCGAGGTAGAATGATTGCTAAAAAATATTGTTATACGATACATTGATGCAACTATAATTCCAAATGTATGGACACATGTGGCGTACTAGTCAGCGCAAGTCAGACGCGAGAATTCACTGTGTTACTCAATGCATCAGAGTAGCTGCAACCACAACAATCAATGTAGTATCGGAGTGCATGCACATAATCTAATTTATATAGAATTTTATTAGGTATAAATTTTAGAAACTATAAATGCATATTCTTAAGATTTTGCTAGGGAGTTCTACAAATTTTGCAATTATGAGTTTTTGATTGTGAGACTTGTGTTCCATCTGAGAATTTGAGACCTGATAGTGATAATCTACTTGAGACTTATATTGATAGTTGTGAAAGCATTGCCCAAGTACATCAAAGACTTAAGGTGATATCTTCTATATGAATTGGAAATATGCTAGATGTACTTTAAAAGATTAACTGTTTTACACCAAGACTACATAACTAGAGTTTCATAAACGCAACTAGATCAAAGTTACGATCTGAAACAGGAGTCCACAATCTTAGTTTCACATTTTTATTAACAACCTCAAACAATTTTAGTTAGTCAAAATAACAAACCAAACTCAATTAAATTTACATTCTGCAACCGTTTTTAGAAATAAAGACCATTTGTTCATGTTACATCAAAGAGTAATTCGAATCCTACCCCCTGGACGTGATCGGCACTCAAAAACCATTTATGATCCCTAAGCAAACTCTTGACCTGGCTAACTAATTAGCGGAAGACTCTCTCAAGCAATAATAGACTTAAAATAAAATTTGATCTCAAAATAAAACTTAACTCGAATGTCTGAAAGTACTCATTGCTATAATCATAATAGTTTGCAAAACATCTTTAAAGGAAAGAAATAACTGAGACTTCTCGACTCTATCTATTTATGAACCCTCTAATGTTTAAGATAGGTGTTGGTACAAGACCACGACGCCTCAAAACAACTTAACTAAAAGTAAATGTGAAGTCCTCCGAAATGAAAGAAGGCTCACCAAAACTGTCTGGACTGTAGAGTAATCTCAACGGAGCCCCTGTTGATGATCCTGGACACCTGTATCTGCATCATAAAAAGATACAGATCAAATGACATCATTACATTTGAATGTACGATTATGTAATATATAGCCGAGGCGAAATAACAAGATGAAAGGGCTGCAATAGATAACAATGTACTTAAGCTGAATGGAAAGAAATAAATAAGTTAAATCATTTAAAGCTTTACAAAATAATTTATCATCTCTGAACTCAACAGAATAAGTGATATATAAAAATACACTTTAACTTTATTGGGAGATTCTCTAACCGACAACCATCACTATGAGCTAGATGATGATACAATGTCTTGTCCACGCTGTCAGAACTGTCATATATCGTGCCGAGATATAGAACCTCTCAACTAAGTTGATCCACTAAGCAATAAGGATTCATCTAAAAAGTATGATCTTGTACCCATGTCGACTGTGAATCGTCTGAACTCTCCCCCGTATCGGTGCTCAATACTACTCCCAATAATATATACTCTTGCTCAAATGTATTAAACTTACTCTTTCTCTGGTTTGAGATAATTGCTCAATCTATTCTATTAAAAGAGGTAGTTGTTTTGAAATATCTCTGAAACTCATTGCTCATTTAGAAAATATGGTTTATCTTTGCTCAATGTAAAAATACATTCTAGGTTAAGATAATTACTTAAAAGGGTTCTCTTTATGAGGTAATTGCTTTGTACTCAATCTTTTTGAAAACTCTTTTAGGTTTTCTCAAAACAATATTCTCTTTCTTTATGTAAAAGTGAAACATTTGAAAATACTTAGTTCCCTTATATTCTTGCTTAAATCTTGGAAAAGCTCTTTCTCAAACTCCTCTTTACTTTCTCAAAACTCAGTTTAAATAGTTATATTTTGTTTAAAAGATTCTCAATATGAACTCAATGAATACGTGGTTTTATAGTAGTTGTCAACTTACATGTTATGAAATTGTTGGGTTACAGTTGTTTTTGGGGTTTGTGGAAATCAAGCAAAATATGAATGAGCAAGCAGATTATTAATTCATGGGATTAGGGAGGTAATTCCCGAAAACAAATATGTACTAAAAATAGGATCCAATGTTGGGTTGTTGATATATGTAGGTGATGGTTTGTTTATTTTTTCATAGTATGTAACGTGTGCATGTTAACTGCTTTGAGTATTATTTGTGCGATGCATGTGGGGAAACTAGAAGGCTAATGTGAAATGACTTGATGTAATAATCGCATGCAATGAATCTGTTATTTACTTGTGGTTTCAAGTTGATTGTTCATTATGATTATGATTGTGCATATTGTTTTTTATTCATGTTTGACTCGGGTACCATGTCGGTACATGATACTAATGATTGACTCGAATGCCACCCATGGTATGAATCATTAATAATTGGCTCGAGCACCGCATCGATGCACTAACCATTTGTCTGTGGATTCCATGAGAGAACTGAATTTTCATGTTGGTTCTGTGGGTGGACCAGATTTCTCATTTATGTTATGTTCATCACCCGTTGATCTTTAAGTGGTCGGTTTGGTGTATTTTAATGTGGGGATGCTTTTTATGTAGACCAAAATTGCATGTTGAATACCATATGTTGTGCTTTAGAAGATCTTTGGGTTGTCTGAATTACTTGAAAGGTGAGTGAGACTCATATATGGGCCACTATGTGATTTTGTGGGGAATATTTCATGTGTTAGGTTAATCAGGTTGGAGACCGGAGTCTTGTTCAGATTTGTTTTACATGAACGTTGTGTGTTTGTCAAAGTGGTCTAAAATATATCTGATAAAGGGTAGACTTGGGAAACTTAGTATGGTAAGAATGTTGAATGTTTAATGGTGAAGTTGGCAGCAAAATGAGATAGGAAGCCTAGCTTATGTGTACTAGTTTATGGGTATTATTGTCACGACCCAGACCATCGTGATTGACATCTACACTAACCCTTCGGTGGGAGAATCATTTATACTAATTAGCTAGCCAACTTAATCAAAATACTAAGGGATTTAAGGTTACAGAAGCACGTTTAAATGCTAAGGAAAGAAATGAAGAGTTCCATAAACTCCAACAAAAGTCTAACAACCCAAAACAAATGCGGAATAAATACCTAGAACCTGAAAGTCAATGTACCAAAACTCTAACAAAAACCATAAGTCTAAACAAGAAGGGGTACAACCCTATACTAACATAAGAAATCTAAAAAACTAGTCTAAGTCCGAAAATGTGGACATAAACAGAAGAGAACTCATGGCAGCCCGGAAGAATTGATGTTTGTGTAATCAAGACACAACTTCCAATGCAAGTGTCTACGATTGTACAATAGTAAAGTAACCCAACCAAGGGTTGGGGTCGAGTACCAAGGGAGTGGGCTTGAGAATTAGTAGAGAAATAAAATATAGTTCTAATTAGTCATAGATAAAAATATTGTCGAATACAAACATGCTAAATCAAAGGGGTGACGCAAGCGTCAATTAACGATGGGGTTTTGTCACAAGTAAACAAAAATAACAAAAATGCAAAGAGTACTAATCAAAGAGATAGGGTTCTTGGGATGTGATAGGAATATGGGAAAAACTAAACTATTGGGTACATGCTTTTGACAATAAATATGTTGAATATTTGTGACTAGGCTAGACTATAGTGGGGGTAAATTCTCTCTCTAGCAACTTACCCCGAATCAAATGGGTTCCTTTTGGACACCCACTTGCCGTATGAAGAACAACCTCCGCCTTAGCCCACTCACTCTCTCGAGCTGAGTGTGTGGGAGAAGGACTAGGGTTTAATCTCTCGAGTTGAACCTCATGTGGACTTCCCACCTGCCATCAATTTAGTAGTCTTAGTTTTACGACCTCTCTCTCGAGCAAGTCGAAAATACAAAGGTGAAATCATATTTGCAACTACAATTTCATTAAGTTCCACCAAAACCACTAAATGAAATCACAACTAAACAATAAATAAATGAGCAACAAGCAAGATCCAACAGTTAATCTAACACATATTCACAAAATCACACCCCAAGAATTGGGTTTTAGCTAGACATGTATGAGAGGTAGAAAATTATACCAATATGAGTTTGCATTCAAATGGGTATGAAGATTTAAGTCTCAAAACAAGTTCCCGAATTCAACCAAGCTCGCCAAATGACCCAACATGCCTGCTTTTGACCCAACTTCCCGAATTCAACCCTGCAACCCCCGAAATCAAAATTAAGGCATGCACAACTCAAATTAGGCTTAAACCCAGTGAAAATCATGCACAACCCAAGATTTTTCATCCAATTTAAAGTGCGACCGTCATTAATTAACTATTTAACTTAGTACGGGTAAAATTTGCGAACCTAACATGCAAAATCATATTCTAATCTTACCAGAGAGGCCCAACATACATCATCAAAGTAATACCATTTCATTTTAGTGCAACTTTCGAGGAAAGAAAAGTAGGGCTCAGAAACCAACCTTGGATGCTGATTAAGATGCTACTGAGATGCTACACGGCAACGCAATCCAAATCCAAGCACAATTTAATAACCACAACACAATAGAGATGCAACGATATTGAGAATAAAACTAGGTGCGAGTTTGTAAAGTTTGAAAATGAGGGAGAGCATAAGAGATTGGAACTTTTAAACCTTTGTCTTGAAAACCTGTCCAGTTCTTGCCCACTCGGCGACATTAGTTGTGAGCGCCGAACCATTTGGCGTCACGTCGAGCAATCACTTTTCTCGCCGAGTTTTACAAAATCCCCCAGTTAATGTGGGGATCCAAACGGCGATACAAATCGGGGTCGCCGAGCTGATCAGCGACTTACCACTCATTTCATTGGGCCCGTCGAGTTTTATAGTCCCCAAACCCAAGCAGGGTTGGATCGAACGGCGGTGTGAGTCGGGTCACCTAATACTTCGGTGACTCACCAACCAACATTTCCCTCGCTAATCTCTTTCTTTCCAAATGCTTCCCACACTTCTTCCTACACAATTAACACATCATTATTTCTAAAACCAACATAAAGCAATAAAGGGTTTTGGGTTGCCTCACAAATAGCGTCTAGTCCTCATCCTCGGAATTGACCATAGTGTAACTAGGTGAGTCTTCGGCAAACGATGGATAGCGACATGATATTAATTGATTTATCTGGGCATCTTGTAGCTGCATTGTCATGGAGTTAGAGGTTGTCGCTTGATTCAGCATGTCGATGTTCTTTTTCATTTCATTCAACATCTTTTCTTGTTCTTCTATTTTTTGTTGAATGAGTGAGAAGAATTCGTCATCTTGTACGCCCTCATTCTTCTTCCCCTTTGTACACTCTCGTAGGGAGAAGTGCTTGTCTTTTTACGAGGCTTGTGCTTCCAACTCCATGACTCGTTTGGACAGAATGTCTACTTGAGCTACTAGTGCGTCCCATTCGTGTTTCTTTTGGGCTTTCTTGTTGGTTTCAACCATGCCATCAAAAAAATTTGCTACTACTTCATAGGGTTGGTGTAGCATACCACCCGTGAAAAGTTGATCGGCGGTACTTCTATTTTTTGGTCCAAGACCTCTATAGAAGCATTCCAGTAGTGCTTTGTCGGTCATCCCATGAGATGGGCATGGTTCTAGCACTGCTTGAAACTTTAGCCATATTTCCTGCATGGTTTCATCCCCTACTTGTTTGAACGTTAGAAGGTTGTCCCTTAGGTTCAATAGTTTCAAGAAGGGGTAATCTGTTTGATACCCATAATGATCCTTCATATCTATGTTTCTGCTTCAATACACAAACAAGCAAAACGAAACTAAAAGTAAAGTAAGTGAACTACAATTAAGAAGAACAAAAATTATACTAATCTAAGAATTCTCAAATAACACCACTCCCCGGCAGCGGCGCCATTTTGATGTTTGCGTAATCAAGACACAACTTCCAATGCAAGTGTCTACGATCGTACAATAGTAAAGTAACCCAACCATGGGTTGGGGTCGAGTCCCAAGGAAGTGGGCTTGAGAATTATTAGAGAAATAAAATTTAGTTTTAATTAGTCATAGATAAAAACATTGTCGAATACAAACATGCTAAATGAAAGGGGTGACACAAGCGTCAATTAACGATGGGTTTTGTCACAGTAGATTGAAACAACAAAAATGCAAAGAGTACAAATCAAAGAGATAGGGTTCTTAGGATTTGATAGGAATATGGGAAAAACTAAACTATTGGGTACATGCTTTTGACAATAAATCTATTGAATATTTGTGACTAGGCTAGACTATAGTAGGGGTAAATTCTCTCTTGAGCAACTTACCCCGAATCAAATGGGTTCCTCTCGGACACCCACTTGCCGCATAAAGAACAACCTCCGTCTTAGCCCTCTCACACTCTCGAGCTGAGTGTGTGGGAGAAGGACTAGGGTTCAGTCTCTCGAGCTGAACCTCATGTGGACCCAATCCCACCGGCCATCAATTTAGTAGTCTTAGTTTTACGACCTCTCTCTCGAGCAAGCCGAAAACACAAAGGTGGAATCGTATTTGCAACTACAATTTCATTAAGTTCCACCAACGATATCACATCTAAACAACAAATAAATCATCAACAAGCAAGACCCAACAGATAATCTAACCCAGATTCACAAAATCACACCCCAAGAATTGGGGTTTTAGCTAGACATGTATGAGAGATAGAAATTTATAACAATATGAATTTGCATTCAAATGGGTATGAAGATTTAAGTCTCAAACCAAGTCAAGACTGAAGAATCCACAAGACCCAAGTCCAAAATCTTGGAGTTGAAACCCTTTGAACCTTCAAGTTCTTCAAAACCCTCTCCAAACGTAGAACTCAAAAATAGAAGCAAAGTCTGAAAAATTACTGTTCAAAGCTAAAAATTCGATACCAGAATAATAATTCTCAACGAGTATTTATAGTTTTCAAAAATCTGTGCTGCGAAGGATCACTCGGTGAAGTTAGTCGGAATCATCGATCAACTCGGCGATCCGCCCTTTGGTCTAGTTCATCACCGTCTTGCGTTAGCCTTCAACATCTTCGTGCTTTGGGTCATTAGGCGACATAGTACTGCTTCGCGAAACTGCTCGGCGATACGCCGATTGCTTCTTTTCACCGCCGATTTGATCCTTTCCTTCTGGGATCAACACACTGGAACAAAAGGCGAGGATAAGACCTTTTGGTGACTCGCCGAATGGGTTCAGCGATTCTCAGATCTTTATTTCTTTGTTCTTTCAGCTACCTTTGTTCCTTTTTTGCTAAGTAGTGTTCATGCTTTCCTTCAAAATCCAAATACCTGAAACTTAAGGGTTTTCATCATATATTGAGATAAAATATGCATTTGAGGACACTAATTCTATCAAAATATAGCCCTAAATGAATCAAATTTGTGGACTCATCACTGGCTCACCCTTGAATTTGGTGACGATCACTGATCTTCTAAACAATGTCTGTCAATAGCCGCTTAAAGATGCCCTGTACTCAACAAAGAAAGAGCTAGTGCAGTATCAGTACACAACCACAGTGTACTGGTAGGATCATGCGGCTATCCCAATAAGTGCAACATATATAAGTCAATACGACTTAATAATAACATGCATACATTGAATATATACAATATCAATATCATTTACGAACAACAAATAGTTTCACAATTCTCAAATATTACAGTTGTGTCAAATCAATGGTCCTCTCATAGAACCCACACCCAAACTGTTAGCGTACCGGTGCGCGGTACCCGATCCAATGTTTATGCCGGAACGTGGAAATCGATCCCATGTTTATGTCAGAACGTGGCAACCGATCCAAGTTAGTGTGTCGGAACGCAACACCTGATCCATTCAACAAGCCACAATCACAATCACAATCACAAAGTACATTCTCATAATTATACAATCAAGTCATGATTCATGGAATTCATCATTCATCTATCCTCATTTACAATTAGTGTGATCAATAATGCAACATTCACATACATACACGTATTATAATAAAGCAAGAACAAACATACATCACACCACATGAAATCACAACCATCACCTACCTCGAACAAAACTTGAAATCCTCTAAGAAACTTGATCCTTCCCTTTCCGGATTCTTTTCGCTTGTTCTTGGCCTACAAATAATCAATTTAACATGGGAATCAATAAACAATAACTAATTACCCGAATTACCAACAATCCTATCAACCCTAGATCAAACCCATGATCCCAATATCCAAATTAGGGATTTTCCACCATAATTCCCATATCAAAACCCTCCCCCATCGATAATTACCTACTAGATTACATTCTACAGATCGAAAAATGGGTTCGGGGAGTTAAAACCTTACCTTTAGCTTTAAAAATGGTGAAAAACCGTCAAGAAAACACCTGGGGTCGTCTCCTAGCTCTCAAAGTCGAAAAGTGCAGAATAAAATGTTTTTGGGGTTCATTTCCGACTTAAGTCGCGTCTGTCCCGCCACAGCGGTACTCACCCAGCTACAGTGGCCCCGACCTAGCGGGAAAATCTTGCTTTAGCGGCTTGCTCGGAACCAATGAGAAAATTTAATAATTCCAAGACCCCCATTTCACAACACATCTTCAACCAATGACACTCAGAAACTACCCGCTCATGTTAATATCAGTTTCGAGAGTTCTACTCACCTGAATTCAATTCCGTAAAGTCGTACGGGTTTCTTAACATCTTAGCTATCTACTCATGTGATCAAAATCATAATTAGATCACCCAATTGTTACCAGATTTCCCTAGACCTTACTGACTCCGATTCGTCCAAATCTGGACTAGGTCGGGAAATTCTAAGTTACTACGAAAAAGTTTTCCGGCCCAAAATTTTTTCTCGTTAGCTTTTCTATAACGACGGAAACCGGTCATTACAATTACACATGGGATGGTACAAGCATAGGGTCAAACACTTTGGGTGGTGTAACTTTCATATTGCATGTTTCGTTCTGAATGTCTACTTTATATTAGGTGGTGGATTCGGATCGACCGATGATGTCTACCGGTATGTGTTGTTTGTACTGATATTACTCTTGCTATGCCACTTGACATTGTCTGGTTATAAGATCAATGATGTCTTTTAGGAGAAGATGACGATGATCTCTGACAATTTCTACTCTTTTTTTCCTCTAAATGGAAGTTGTGCCTTTTGTTTTTTATGTATTACACTCTCTTAGTAGCTTTGTACATGTTTAGATTAGTTTCTTATGAGAGTTTTCGATCAATTGGTTAAAAATGATTCATAAACTTGAGTTTTCATGGTTATTTCAACTTTTAAAGAGATTTCTTAGGTTTTATTTACTTTTGCATTTCTAGTTTTAAATTGAACGGTAAGGGTTCTACTATCTAGGTGTTAGAGTAGGTGCATATGCGATCAGATGGGTTGGATCATGACAATATATATATATATATAGAGAGAGAGAGAGAAAGAGAGAGAGAGAACTAATCAGATTAATGTCCAACAAGAAGAAGGAGAACAAAATGGGTAAATTGGAAACTTGCATCAATATTTTGAGTTATTTGAGATAATTTCAGAGACCTTCCCTCATGTATTTCATCATAACTTTTCTTGTGATTTATGATATTACGCTTACTTTTGTTATTTCAATTTTTGTGACAACTCATTTTACTTATGTTTCATTAATAGAAATAAAATACAGTTTGACAAATCTACCCTTCTCTAACATTAATTTCTTTCGATTAAATATTTCTATCAAATATATTATATTTGAAAATTTTTGTAAACCCTTTGATGAAATTCTTGAAACCCATTCAAGAACTTATCTAATTGAAATTGTTTGTAACCATAAATAACATATATAAAACTCTAAATTTGTTAAAAGAAAATCAATCTCAGAAAACCCAAAAGAAGCAAATATTAAACAAGCACACTGTAAAGAAAACATGAAAACATAAATTGATGTAGTATCTATTAACTTATAATGTTTTGTATAATGACAAACTACTTTGTGTCACAGGAAAATCAAAACTAGTGTATCTGTGTTAGATACACAAAATCCTACAGATTGATGCTTTAAGAATCAAATCAGCAGCAATCAATTAATGAGAAGATTGATTCACTCAAATCAATCTAACCAAAGAATGATTCATTCAAATCAAATCTTGCAAGATAACCATGCCTTTCAAAGAAGATCTGCCATTGCTGGAACTCAATCAAAGAAGATTTATATTAAATCAAGCATGGGAATAAAAAAGGAAGAACGCCAAAGAAGGAAAGAAACAAGCTGCCCTCACTGAAGCAACGCCTCCATCATTCAAGGGATACAAAATTTAAGCAATCACAATCCTAGCGTCTGACTAGGATGAAGTAATCTGGAAGATAGACACTCAAATCAGCCAAGTATCAAGACTACAAGAAGATCCTCAAAATAAGGAAGAATATTAAGATCACACAAATATCTTCAAGAGAAGGAAGAGAATCAAGATTACAAGAAGAGCTCCAAAGAAGGAAAATCAGCAAAAGTGTCAAGATAACACAAATATCATCAAGAGAAGGAAGAGAATCAAGATTATAAGAAGATCTCTAAAGAAGGAAAATCAACAATGTATCAAGATCACATAAATATCTTCAAGAGACGAAAGAGAATCAAGATCACCAAAAGATCTCCAAAGAAGGAAGGAATCGGCTAGCTCATATGGACATAAATCAACCAGCCGAAATCAAGGACTAAACTAGGATCCTTGATTTGAAATACCCTTGGGTTATTCCTTAACAAGAGCAATCCTCAAATACTATATAATCCTCTCCTAGCCTTAGTTGGAAGTACCCACTTCACTTGAACTTATATTGTAATCTTCTTTTATCTTTCATAAAACTTTGTACACACTTGAGTGAACAATTGAAAAGAAAAGAGAAAGAAAGATCTGAGTGTAGGTTATACAAGTAGAGGTTGTGTCGAAGAAGAAGATCTGATTTGCATATCAGACGGGGCTCTTAATTGTAAATTTCTGTAACACCCAAGTTCTCAACAAGCTCTTAAGGAAACCCTTGTAACCCAAGGAGACTGGAAGTAGGAAACACATCAGTGTTCCGAACCAGTATAAACTCTCTGTGTCATTTACTTACTGCTTTTACTATCTCTGTATATCTGTTTTACTAACATGCAGGTGAGTCGACTGACCAGAGTAGGAAGTCGACTGAAGGGAATTTTAATTCCCCCCTGTAACATCTCGCACCTAGAAATGACTATAAAGAGTTTAAAATATGAAAATATTGATTTTTGGAAAGAATAAGGAAATCTGGAAATTTTGTCTAAGTTAAGAAAGTGAGTTTTGGCCATTTTCAAACGGCCATAACTCCTAGCTCAGGAGGAGTTAGGAGCAGCTCTTGATATGGTTGGAGATCCCTTGGAGAGATCTTTCGAATGCCGCTGAGATCGCACGATTTTGACATCGTATAAGTAAAATATGCCTTTCGAAAGTTGGGTTGTTGGATTGAGGGAAGGGCAAACTAGTCTTTTCTCTAAGTTATTTCCTAATTTGATTTTAGGGATTTATTGGGGTAAAAACCATGACTTAGTCAGTTTGGAGTATTGAGAAATACGCTTAGGGCTTGGAGAAGAGAGAAAAGAAGAAAGAAAGGGAGAAAAATGCAAGAATTCGTCAAGATCATCCAAACTTGTGAGTGGAATTCGTCGGGGGTGATCCCTATTAAGGTATGTGAGATATTTTCGTGTTGGGTTAGTTCACCCACACACCAACTTGTTTCAATCCAATTGTTTTGAGTTGTTTACATGTTGAAGAAGTAAGGTTCTTGAAGAACAAATTGTAGAATTCTTGTTGGTTGAGTTGTTGATACTTCGGGGTGAGTTGATTCATGTTTCCGGGCTGTTTTTCGAGTTAGATTGGTTGTGTATTGATGGTACAATTGATCCTAAGTGTTTGGGGAAAGAACTAGGTAAGATTGGAGGGTTTAGAGATGAAAAACGGAGAAGAAAACTCGAGAACACCTGGGTAACGGGGCTGGGGCACCGCGCCAGCCAGCACGCCCCACAGAATTCTCTGAAGTTTGGGGCCTGGCGCCCCACGCCTCTCAGAGCGCCAAGGACGCCAGTACACCCCATTCTTCCCCCATCTTTTCGTACTAGTTTCTAAGTGATGTACCTACGTTTTCTAGTTGATTCCAACACTCTAAGGTACATCTAAACATCATGAATTCATCCATAAACATGAGATCATGAACCTTGAATCCATAATCCAATTCAAGGAAAGTTAAGATCAAAGTCAAAGAAGTTAAGAGTCAAGTCTAGAAGTTAAGAAGCAAGTCAAAGCAAAGTTTCTTAAAGTTTTCAAGAGTCTTTAACAAACGTTTTAACTTCATTTTTAGGCTCAAGTTTCAAGTTAAGCAAAGAGTAAAGAGTTGAGTTCATTTCTCAAAAAGCTATAAGGAGACTAAGTATTCCCAAAGAGTTTATAAATGTTTTCACAATTGAGCAAGAAAGGGAACATCGATTCCAAGAGAGCTTTTAAGCTAAGTTTCGAGTAATTATCTCAATTCAAAGAAAGAGTTTTGTTTTTACAAAAATATGAGCTAAGTATATTTTGGGAATTGTATTGAGCACCGATATGGGGATGCGAGTTCATATTAACTCAAGTCTCCATAAACCATGTAGCCATCATGGGTAGTAATGGATCATACTTTTTAGATGACTCCTTAAGATGCTTTTAGCATAGACTAGTGGATCCACTAAGTTAAGCGTTCTATATGACAGGAAAGTATAGGACAGTTCTGGCAACGTGAGCAAGACGATGTATCACCACTTAGGCTCATAGTGGTGGTTGTCGATTAGAGAATCTCCCACAAAAGTTATATTACTTTTATATACAAGTAAAGTTGAGTTTGTAATTGCTTTATCTTTAACGAACTAAGTTGTTTACACTGTTTTACAAGCTTTATATATATTGGATATGCCTTATTGCTTTATATTGAGTTCAGTTATTCATGAGTTGTACAGATCCAAGGTAAGTGTTCCTTCTTACTCTTTTCAAACTTAAGTTGTGGTTTATCATTCCAACTTGCATGCTCGTACATTCAATGTACTGATGCCAGTTGGCCTGCATCTTATTATAATGTAAACACAGGTAACCAGGATCAGCATCCCGTACGTCGTTGATCCAGTTGAGCACTCCATAGTCAGTGGTGAGCCTCCTTGCATTCCGGAGGACTCTGTTATTTTGCTTTCCTAGTTTTGTTTTATTAGGATGTTGTGGGGTCTGTTCCAACATCCATCTCAGTATTATAGAGGCTTCATAGACAGTCAGAGAGTTAGTATTGAGTCTCTCATCTATGTATTTGCAGATACTTTGTTTTGAGATATAAGTTGCCATTTTGGCTAAGATGTTATCATTTAAACTATTACATGAGTTTATTTTGTTGAGTTAAGTCTTCCGCTGAGTTAAGTAAGCCAGACCAAGGGTTCGGTTGGGGCCAGCAATGGTATCTGAGTACCGGCCACGTCCAGGGTGTAGGCTCGGGGCGTGACACCCCCTTCTTGACTTTCAATTGGTATCAGAACAGGTCTCACCAATAAAGTGTTTAACCACACGTGAGTAAAGATCCAATGGCACACTATCAGATTCCTGGTGCTCTACTTCAAAATGGACATTCCTCAACTCGACCACCATATTTTAATAGCCAACATTACTCCCACTGGAAAGACAGATTCAGAATCTTTGTCTCTTCAAATGATCACCAAGCATGGATTGTGATCAAGAAGGGTCCAAAGCCTATTCCTGGATTGACCGAAAAAGATGGCACTAAGAAGCCATTTGATCCCGAATCTTTTGATATCACAAAAGAGCAACAAGAGGTAATTCAAAATAATGCTAGAGCTATAAGTTTGTTATAATGTGCAGTGAGTGGAGCTGAATATGACAAGATATCAACATGTGAAACTGCGAAAGAAATGTGGGACAAACTAGAAGTGACTTATGAAGGAACCACCAAGGTAAATGAAGCTCAGATCAGTTCATTGGTGAATGAATATGAGTTGTTCAAAAAGGCCGATGATGAAAACGTAGAAGCCATGTTCTCGAGATTCAGTGAAATTGTATGTGAACTCAAGTCACTTGGAATGGTGTATTCAAATGGACTTCAAGTTAGAAAACTTGTTAGAAGTCTACCCAAAGCTTGGGAAACTAAAGCCGTCATTCTTGAAGATGGAGATCTACAAAAAATGACGTACGATGAACTACGAGGAAACTTGATGGCCTATAAACATAATCATATTAACAGGTACAACAAGGATGATAAAAAGAAGACTGTGGCATTTATAACTGAAACATCTGAAATTGGAGAAAAAGGTGATGAATATCAAGATGAATGAATGGCTCTCATAAATCAAGGAGTGAGACAAATGCTTAGGCAAAAAAGGCAGAGACCCCAACGGGATTTTAAGAATAATGAAAGGAATGATGATCGTTCCTACTATTGTGGAAAATCAGGACATATCAAACAAAACTGTCCAGAATGGAGAAGGAGAAACAATCGAAGAAATGAAGATCCAAAAAGTCTCGAAGCCTGGGATCAAGGAGAAACATCCTAAGATGATCATGATGAAACTGCCAACATATGTTTCATGGCACTAGGTGAAACAAGTGAGGTAAGATCTTTTAATTGTTCTAACTGTAATGACTTACAAGACTCTTTGGGCATGGTTACTGATGAATTACAAAAAGTAATTGATGCATACAATAAGATTGCTCAAGAAAAGAAAGACTGGCAGATTCTTCTCGAAGCAAGTCAGATTGAAGTCGACTTACTAGCAGAAGAACTGGAAAAAGTAAAAGTGCAGCTGAACAATATCATAATATCTCCTAGTCATAGCTCTATCAGATCTAACAAAACTACTTTCAACAGGAGAAGATCTTCTAATCAAAGTTCCTACAGATCCAATAGATCTTTATCTAATTCCTCTTATCATTCTGCTGAAACTATTGTTAATTTCTCTTGTTATACTTGTGGTGACATTGGCAACAAATCTTTTAACTGTAGGAAATTTTCTTCTCAAAAATGGATTTGGAAACCAAAAGTTGTTAAACCTAACCCTCAAGGATCCAAAAATACCTGGGTACCAAAAATAAATTAATCTACTTGTTTTGCAGGAGCAGACCAGAAAAACCTACAAGAAAGGAATGTGGGTAATTGACAGTGGATGCTCCAGACACATGTGTGGAAAGAGAGAAAATTTCAAACTATTAAAAACATTGCTTGAGGATTTGTAAGATTTGGATATAACGCAAAATGAGAAGGAATTGGAGTTGGAACTATCACCCTCAGCTCACCATGTGATCTAGTAGAAGTATATCTTGTTGAAGGACTCAAGCACAATCTCCTAGCATTAGTCAACTATGTGACACTTGGTTTCAAGTTTCCCTCAATACAACAAGTTGCACAATCAAACATCCAGAAAGAAATTTTTTCATTAGAGGAGATCAAATTGATAATATATATGTCTTAACTGTTGTTGATCTATCTAATCTTACTTGTCTTAGTGTAGCTTCTAATGATCATTGGTTGTGACACCAAAAGCTTGGACACACAAGCTTGCATGCTCTTGAGAAGTTATCTAGATTAGAACGAATTATCAGACTATCATAATTAAACTTTGAAAAGGATCATATCTATGATACGTGTCAACTTGTGATCATGATGGCGAATTTGAAAATAAGGCATTTGAAGATTTTTGTGCTCAAAACGGCTTCACTCAAAAAATTTCTTCACCCAGATCACCTCAACGAAATAGAGAGGTGGAAAGAAAAATAGTTCCTTACAAGATACAGCAAGAACAATGTTGTTGGATCAAAATCTCCCTAATCATTTTTGGGGCAGAAGCAATCGAATCTGTTGCCAAAGAGTCAGCCCCTGCAGAGGTGGAGTCGATTACCCCAGCTGACAAAACCACTATCCCTAGGGAATGGAGATACAATGCAAGCTACCTTGAAAATTTTATCTTGGTAAAACCAGATGATAAAATTCAGACTAGATCTTCACTACGAAAGCAAGAACCAGAAGCTCTTGTATCCCAAATAGAATTCAAACGAATAAATAGATGTGTCATGGATACAAGCCATGAAAGAAGAACTTGATCTATTCGAGAAAGATCATCTTACAAATAAAGTAATTAGAAAATGGAATTTTCATCAATCAAGGAAATGCGGTTGATGCAAAACTATATCGAGGAATAACTGGATCTTTACTATATCTCACAGCAAGTCGATCAAACATCATGTTCAACGTTTGCAAAGGTTTCAATCTACCCTAAAAGAATCACAACTCACTGCAGTAAAACGAATCAATCCAATATCTTATTGGAACATCCAAAATGGGACCATGGTATCCTTTCTTTGAAAATTTTGATTTATCTAAATTTTTAGATGCTGACTTTGCAGGTGAAAAAATACAGCAAAAGCACTAGTGGAACATGTCAATTCTTAGGAAAATCTCTTATTTCCTAGCATAGTAATAAGCACACCTCAATAGCTCTTCAACTGCTGAATCCAAATACCTTGCAATTGGAAGCTGTGGTACTCAGCTTCTTTGGGTGATGCATCAATCATTGGACTACAACTTATCTTTTGAAGGCATTCCAATGTTATGTGATAGTACAGTGCTATTAGTTTATCCAAATATACTCTGCATCATTCCAGGTCATCCTTTTATTCGTGATCTTGTTGAAAATAGTGACTTCTTGCTTGAGGTTGTTGATTTTGAAAATCTTGAAATTACCGTGCTCAACGATAAATTCTTTACTCTACTACTTGTCTAGTTGTTCTTGTCTAATTTGTTTTCCTTTTTGATTATGTCAAAGGGGGAGAATTCAGATAACTATACTGGAAGCATATAGAAAGGGGGAGCATACAGAAAGGGGGAGTCAGAAAATTGATAAACAAGGAAGTTAAGCTAAATCGTATAGTTAAATTTGTCATTTTAAAAAAGGGGGAGATTGTTAACTTATAATGTTTTGTATAATGACAAACTACCTTGTGTCGCAGGAAAATCAAGACTAGCGTATTTGTGTTAGATACACAAAATCCTACAGATTAATGCTTCAAGAATCAAATCAGCAGCAATCAATTAAGGAGAAGATTGATTCACTCAAATCAATCTAACCAAAGATTGATTCATTCAAATCAATCTGAACTCAAGGAATCAAATCAAATCTTGCAAGATAACCATGCCTTTCAAAGAAGATCTGTCATTGTTGGAACTCAATCAAAGAAGATTTATATTAAATCAAGCATGGAAATAAAAAAGGAAGAACACCAAAGAAGGAAAGAAACAAGCTGCCCTCACTAAAGCAACGCCTCCATCATTCAAGGGATATGGAATTGAAGCAATCACAATCCTAGCGTCTGACTAGGATGAAGTAATCTGGAAGATAGACACTCAAATCAGCCAAGTATCAAGACTACAAGAAGATCCTCAAAAGAAGGAAGAATACTAAGATCACACAAATATCTTCAAGAGAATCAAGATTACAAGAAGATCTCCAAAGAAAGAAAATCAGCAAAGGTATCAAGATCACACAAATATCTTCAAGAGAATCAAGATTATAAGAAGATCTCTAAAGAAGGAAAATCAGCAAAGTATCAAGATCACATAAATATCTTCAAGAGAAGGAAGAGAATCAAGATCACCAGAAGATCTCCAAAGAAGGAAGGAATCGGCTAGCTCATATGGACATGAATCAACCAGCTGAAATCAAGGACTCAGCTAGGATCCTTGATTTGAAATACCCTTGGGTTATTCCTTAACAAGAGCAGTCCTCAAACACTATATAATCCTCTCGTAGCCTTAGTTGTGAAGTACGCACTTCACTTGAACTTATATTGTAATCTTCTTTTATCTTTCATAAAACTTTGTACACACTTGAGTGAACAATTGAAAAGAAAAGAGAAAGAAAGATCTGAGTGTAGGTTATACAAGTAGAGGTTGTGTCGAAGAAGAAGATCTGATTTGCATATCAGACGGGGCTCTTAATTGTAACATTTTGTAACACCCAAGTCCTCAACAAGCTCTTAAGGAAACCCTTGTAACCCAAGGGGACTGGAAGTAGGCACTACATAGGTGTTTCGAACCAGTATAAACTCTCTATGTCATTTACTTACTGCTTTTACTATCTCTGTATATCTGTTTTACTAACATGCAGGTGAGTCGACTAACCAGAGTAGGAAGTCGACTGAAGGGAATTTTAATTCACCCCCCCCCCCCCCTCTTGACTTTCAGTTTCAAGAAACCCACAAACGAGAAAAGGAATAAAATTGAAAATAAATATCATTCCACAATATCTAAGTTTCTTCAAGTAACGGATTTTACCCAATGGAAAGGATCTTCTCAACAATGAAGAAAAAGTAACCCTTTGAACTAGAGGTGTTTATCCCATGAGTCATGCAAAGAGGAACCCACGAATTGGCAAATCTCTATGCCTCTATGAGAAAATAATATTTTCTTTAACAAAACATATTCATAAAACTAATTAATTAAAAGAGTATAATTTAAGAAAAGGCAATGTAGCCATATTATAATATTTTTCATTAATGATAATTGTTTAAGAAAATTGTTACAAAAAATATTAAAATAAGAGAGATAAACGTAATAACGTAAATTACGAAGGAGGTTAGTGTAATAAAACAATACTTAAGGGGAGATATTTGAAATTTTACCTAATTATTTTAAATGTAAAATACATTGTGAACTCTGAGGAACATCTCTTTGGCGGTCAAATTCTTAATGTGTATAAAAATATTTCCCATAAAATTAATTTAAGGGCACATTTGACTAAACTTTTAAAATTTACTCATTAATAGATATGTTTTTATCAAAATGAAATTTTAGAACAATGCTCTAGGAGAGCAGCAATTGGATTTTCGTCACCATATGAAAAATATATTTTTCCTATATTAGGAAAACAATTTATATCTAGTCAATAATTTTGAAATTGTTTATGCTAGTCAAATTTTGAAAATGATATACAAATACTCACTTTAGAGTTATACTATTTAAAGAGAAAAATGATTTCTGTTATTTACAATGAATTTTTTTCATTGAAATAGAAAAAACTTAAATAACAAATACGTTAATTAAATTTTAATCAAAATAAATATGTGACATCAATTATCTAACTATTCTATTATCGATTGACACTATCTTGAAAAACATAAAATAAACACTTCTTATTGTTGAAAATTTAGCACTTTTATGTAAATAAGATTAATAAAGATAATAAAATTGAAAGTGGTCTTCGATTGCGAATACGACGGCATTGTGAGCGGCAAAAAAATAATTGAAGCATGATGTAATTAATTAACAGCACATGCAGCTAGAACAATCAGATAAGAAAGAGTAGACTTATAAATAATTGAAAATTAAGAAGATAAAATAATAATTTAGTTAAGCATAAAGCAGTAGCTCTTTACAAGAATGTACCTCACTTATCAACCTCTTTCATGTTGTTGAAGTTTGTCACACATGAATCTGTGATTAAATTAAGTATGTGCATGTTCCATTCTTTTCTTTTAAACAAATTATTTATTAAGGATTTGTTATATCAAATTACTCATATTGATTATGTTTTACAAAATTTAAATTTTAGTACTCTATGTAATTATTTAATGACAAGAATAATATTTGAAGATTATCATAATTTGTATTAGTTTGTTAAAATGAACGATTAAAAAATTGTTTTTAATATAAGGGACTAAAAAGGAACAAACATAATATTCGATATGAGAAAAATATTAAGTATTAATATGTTTCTTATTAATAGTGTCAAATTAATGAACAAATAAAGTAATTTGTACGATAGAACCACGATTCAAATAAAGATAGTGGGAGAAAACTCACAGAACTTTCCTGTTTTGATGGTAGTTGTAACGACCGGACCAGTTGTTTTGAGTAGGTCTATAGGGGAAAATATTGGGCAGTAATTTAATATTTTTTTTGGCTAGATCAGCCTAAGATGGAATCTGGATTAGGTGAGGTCTAGGGCTATCAGGAAATAGATGGGGAGTAATCTTGAAGCTTGATGGATATATTCTTGTAGCCAAGACATTAAGGAATCCATAAGGCCTTTTGAAAGTGAATTTGGGTAAGTAGAACTCCCGAAATTGAATTTGACGTGAAAGATGAATGCCGGGATGTTAAGAGAAGAGTTTGTGTTGTAAAAAGGGTCTTTTTCCTGAGTTTAGATCGCAGAACTTTCGTCAACCTCGCTATAGAAGAAGCGGAGTGTGCAGACATCTATAGCGAGAGAATTGAGATTTTATGCAGAAAATTGCTCAAAATCTTTATTTTCTGCAAATTGAGTTCCTGAGACAGAGAGAGGCGATTTTGGGCAGTCTGCACCAGTTTTTTTCACGAAATTCACTAGTAAATGTAAGAATTTTGCTCCTAAATCTTGTAAATTATTTCTTAAGCCTTAGAAACTAGGTTGTTAACATTGAGGGAAGGTTTTGACATGACTTCATGGTGGGAAAGAGCCCTAAGTTGGGAAAGATGATTACATATTGGATGAGATTGGGATTCGTTAATAATCTGAATAAATTAATAGGTCATCAGTAATTGATTATTGTTTGAATTGCTTAGTTTAGACTAAGAACAAGCTAAAACACTTCGCAGGGAAAAAGTTCGGACTATATTTAGAGTTTCCAAGAGGCATGTATCAAGATAGGTGATGGTTGTATGTTTCCGATTTATGTATGTATGTTTATTGCTTGTAGTATCATATGGTGCAATGCATGATAAGAAGGTATATGAAATGACATGAGGTAGAAAGTCTCGTGCAATGAAATTGTGATGTGACTTGTGGTTTTTCAAGTGATCTTGTCTCTTGTGCTATATGATCTTGCATGCTTGATTGTGATTGTTGGTTGGCTCGGATACCACATCGGTACAAAGTATTATTGATTGGGTCGGATATTACATCGATATGACTGCTAGTTTGGTTTGGATTCCATGAGATGAACATGTATGTATTTGAGGTTCCATGAGAGGACTGACATTTGCATTAGGACCATGTCAATTTATGCATTTTTGTCACACGACATGTGACAGAGAGTCTGAGTGTGACTAATAATTATTGTTATATTTTGTATTGCTCTGTATTACTAATTGGTGGTGAACTGTTTATATGCATATGTTGGACTGGCCACGTGATCCTACCAAAATAATGTGGTTGTGTATTGATACTGCGCTTATTTCTTTTCTTGTTTAGTGCAGCGAATCTTCTAGCAGTTGATTTGAGACCTTAGTTGAGAGACGCTTGATCAGAATCCAAGGGTGAGTTACATCATTCAAGCTATCATGAGTTCTCTCTTACTCTTCTTCATCTTTTCAGACATAAACTTTAGTATCTGATTTTATGATTAGTTTTGGGATTGCATCCCAATTGCCTATTTAGAGTTTTGGTTAGGGTGACTTTCAACTCTTAGGGGTTATTTCCACATTTAATTATTTTGGTTATTGAGTTGAGTTTATGGGGACTCAATTCTCTAAATAACTAAACTTTGACTCACCCACCAGGTTGTTTAGTGTAGATGTCACTGATGACGGTCTTGGTCGTGACAATATTGCACTAGGGATCAATCTTTAGTTTCTTTTCATTTGTCTTGGGGATGAATGTATTGATGCAACAAATTCAAAGGTGAGGTCCCATGGTGTATTTTATTGTGGATGACATAGTTATGATTACTAAGACACGTGACACATGAGTTAACACTAAGTTGGAGGTTTAGAGAAAGACCCTGAGAGCTAGTCCGAAAAGTCCAGATTAATTGAGCAGGATCAAGATAAAATACTTGAAGTGCAAGTTCAGTAATGTAACACATGAGGCAAACATGAAAGTGAAGTTTGATACACATGTCATCCAAAAGGAAGGTCATTTCAAGTATTTTGGGTTTATTATTAAGAGAAATATGGAGATTGACCAGGATGTCACTCATTGTATTGATGCAGGGTGAATTAAATAAAGGCACTCATCCGGAGTCTTGTGTGATAGGTGTCACCGAAACATAAAGGCAAGTTATATAGAGTAGTGGTTAGACCAATTACGATTTGTGGGAAGGAGTGTTGACCAGTCAATAACTGTGACATATAGAAAATGAAAGTGACGAAGATAAGGATGTTGCAATGGATATGTAGGTATACCAGGAGAGATATGATTATAAATGAGGATATCTGAGTCAAAGTGGGAGTAACTTCAGTGGAACACAACATTAGGGAAGTGTGGTTGAAATTGTTCGGACATGTGATTATGAGATGCACAGACCCATTGCGGAGGTGTGAGCGATTGCCTATGGATAATTTCAGGAGAGGTAGAGATAGACCGAAGAAATATTGGGAAAAGGTGATTAGACATGACATGACATAGTTTCATCTAATTGAGGACATATGACCATATATAAGAAGATGTGAAAAATACGACTTAGGGTAGGAGGTTAGTAGGTAGGAGTGCGGAGGTGTCCATACTAGTAGATAGGAGTGCATATTCTTGTTGTCCACACTAGTAGTTATAGTATTACACTTGTAATTTCTTGTCTTTCGATTTCTGTTACTATAGATCTATTTATTTCATGTAGTTCGATTATAGTATTATTTTGTTGTAGTACTATTCTACTATAATATGTTGTTTTTTAAACTTTCATTACTTGTTTTTGGGATTGTTTTCTTGAATAGAGAATCCATAAAAAATGTGAGGTTAGGATAACGTCTACATACATTCTACTATCTTCAAATCTTATTTTATGAGACTTTGCCGAATATGTTATTGTTGTATAAAGTTTTATTAGTTAGCAGAGGCGCTATACATGACCATCTTATTAGAGCAATTAGGTACTTCTCGTTTCAATTTGTGTTCATCTATTTGGTTATAATACCAAATTTAAGAAAGAAACGAAGATTATTTAGATTTATGATTTTAAATATGTCATAATATTTATGTGCTCATAATTAAAAGTTTTTTTATAACAATAATTACAAAAATTAAATTAAATTATTTCCAAATTTAGAAAGAGATTATATTTTCTCAAAAGACCGAAAAAGGAATGTGGTCAATGTAGGGAATAAAAGATTATATAGTATACTCGTAAATAATTTTTGTGTGCGCAAAAATAATTAGTAGAAGCTAAGAGGAGAAGAAAAGGGTTTAATTGGAGTTAATTTTTTTGTAAAATAAAGGTGAAGTTAATCAAAAAGGGTAAATTGGAACTTGCATCAAAACAATTAGTCATAATAAAATAATTTAAATATAGATCTATTTACTTTTTGAATTCTAAGTAACATAACTTTGATGGTCAAAACCTAAAGGTATTATAGAATTAATTTTCAGAAAATTAGTTTTTTTTTTAAAATCAAAGAAAATTAGTTTGTTTATAAGGGATAAAGATGATGAAATTCAAACTAGTAAAAGAAAAGTAATTGAATTACCCTTAATTAATTAGATATACTATTAAATTACAGCTTAATGTTTATTAAAAAGATTAACGGTAATAATGTAGCTTACTTATCAACCTCTTTCATGCGTATTGATGTTGCTAACGCATGACAATTATCAAATCAATATATATGATTAAAGTATTCGATATCAAAAATAAATATAATATTTGTGTTTAGTAAAACTACCCTCAAATTAATTGTTTAAATATTTTTTTAGTTTACAAAGGCATCATACATGACTATGTAGACTGAATATTGGAAAGAAATTTCCCTTTCATGCACACTTTGAATTATAATATAAGATTAAATTAGTTTTATATATACACGATATATTTATACAGTTTTAGTTCCACGCTAATACTGCAAAGACTAACCTGCATTAAGGTTGTTGTTTGGATAGTAAGCACTAGGGGTGTACATGGCTGGGTTGGTTTGGATTTTTCAAATATCAAATCAAACCATTTGTGTTGGATTTTTGAATTTATAAATCAAACGAAACCAATAAAACTCAGGTTTTTCAACCTCGGGTTTTTTCGGATTTTTTGGATTTTTTGGGTTTTTCCAGTAAAGTATTCATACAAATATATAATTTACTTGTATTTCAAATATTTCTTTAGTCCTACCAAAATACAACTATCTAAGGTGTTTCTTAAGAAAATAACACAAAATATGATATGATTAATGACACTAAAATATCCAACAAAAAAATTATAATGAAATTGCATAAAATAAATATTGCAAATTAATAAGTAATAATAACAATGACCATAATTTAAAAGTACTAACTCATTCTAAAATAAGTTTAATAAGTATTAGTTACATGACTAAATATTAAAGGAAATTAAAATTAAATCATGTATTTTAATTGTCTAAACCTATGTAAAACTAAAGAACAAATATTCAATATTATTGTCATTCTTAGTGTTGAATTGATTTTCTTTTTGCATTAGTATTAATTTGATTTTGATTTAAGTTTTATTATAATTACCAACATCTATGGA
>JAJOOE010008473.1:0-39492 GCA_036250405.1 Solanum raphanifolium | reverse complement strand
ATATATATATATATATATATATATATATATATATATATATATATAATTTAATAAAAACTCAATACGTTCTTTACACTTTAAAAAAATTTATGTAATTTTTATAAAATATTTTTATTTTTATACATAAAATATCTAAAAAAATAATCATTTTTTTCTATTAAAATTGTAAAAAGCCAAGAGATCTCAATTTAACTTTAACACATTAAGAAAATTATTGTCCACCTAAGGGGAAAATATCGCTAGGACGCAATTTATCGTCTACTTGAGGCAAAATTATTTTATTAAAAAAGATAGTATTTAATACCTAATAGTAATTTAGATTACAACAACTCTAAGAATAAAAGTCTGAAATCATAAGCTTTTTTTTTTCCTGTCAATTCATGATTGCTATATATTGTATTTATTCAATTTTAAGTGTCACAAGTTTTTGATAACGTTTTTATTTTTCAACATATATGCATCAAAAATATAAATTTGAGCCAAAATTACTGAATTATGTTGAATATGTAAACGATATTATGACTCCGCCATTGGTTCGAACAAACTCAATAACTTTTGATTAAATCTTGTACCACCATTATAATTATGCACACATATATATAAATTGTGTAATTCAGTCATTAAAACGAGCAATTAATTTGATATAAAATTCAGTACTCATAAACTTTAAATTCTGATTCAACGTTCGATAGTATCCATGAAAAAGTTCCACATATCCAAAACAATACACACACATAGGTACCTAAGCAAAACTTTATCATCTATATAAAGAGAACTCCTTAGAGACCAAAATGCAAACCAAACCATATATCCATCAAAATTGAAAAAAAAATAAAAAATGTTGAAGCCTCAACTTCAACAATCATCACAATCTACAAAAACCCTAATTCCATCTTGGAATACTAATCCATTATTCTTAGCCTCTTTTCCCATAAATATTTTAAATAAAAACTTTAGACTAAAAAAAAAGAATAATTTTAGGGTTCATCATAATTATAATGGTGCAAGTACCACTAAGGCTGTGCTTAGTTCTACTGAAAAATCCACAGGTGTTAAAGCTGTGGTGACTGTCCAAAAACAAGTAAATTTGAATTTATCAAGAGGACTTGATGATATTGGTGATTTACTTGGTAAATCACTACTTTTGTGGATTGTTGCTGCTGAGCTTGATCATAGTAAGTATATTTTATTTATTCACTCATATATTAATTTCCTTCGTAAATAAAAGTCTGTTCTCTCTCTTTTTATGTGCATTGGTCAGGGTCAAAGCAGTGACGAATTGAGAAATTTAGTTAAAATTATTTAAATTGTAATATATATTGTATTATATTAACTATTACTATGATTTTTCAGTGAAGATTGTTAAGTTGATCGCTACAAGAAAAGTATAAATTACATGGGGATTTTCATGGGGATTAGTATGAAAATTTACAGAAAAATAAGTTTCATACGAATTTTCATACTAATCCTCAGGAAAATCCCCATGTAATTCAAACTTTTCTTATAGTATATATCCTTCCCTCTGTGTGATTGATTGTTCAAACTTTCAAGATTTTCATAATAAATTTATAAAATTGTGCATTCCTGACTTTTATTTAGTTAGTAGGAGTAGTAGTGTTTTATGTTGTTTGGTTCCTTCAGAAATGCTACAATACTCATGTGTAGATCCTTCAAATTTAAAGTTTTTATAATGTAACTGAGCTCGTTGTAATTTTTGAAATTTTTATTTGATTACAACTTGAAGCTTATTGAAATTTTAGTGATTTTTCAGACATATATATCTATGATATGCTTCATATTAAAAAAAACTGGTCAATTCAGTGAAATCAATTGAAATTAAAGTATTTTATATATCTCTAAACGCAAAATCAAGAAATTTGAATAAAATGAGGCGGATTACATATGGTTTCAACTTTTAAGGTTCTCATTATAAAATTCATTGCACTTATAAAGTTGTGATTTCAAAATTTAATATGTACGTGTAATTAAACAACAATATGCATTGCAGTTAGTTTTCCGATGTAAAAAAAATTCAAAATTTATATATATATATACACGGTTACCTATACAAGTTGAATGTCTAAATAAAATTTATTGATAAAAAATAAATTTTGTTGATAAATTTAAAGAACTATCGATATATTAAACCTACTTAGAATGAGTCACATCACATGGACAGAAAGTGATGAAAAAGGTATCCTTCTGTCTACTTCAATTTAATCATTTAATGGGATTGTTTGGTATAAAAGTTACTCCCTCTATTCTAATTTATATGACTTACTTTCCTTTTTAGTCAGTTCAAAAAAAAAATGATACATTTTTATATTAAGTAACAATTTAACTATAAAATATTTATTTTATCCTTAATGAAATGATTTACAGCCACACAAATTTCTATCATTCATTTTAGATCACAAATTTTAAAAGTCTTCCTTTCTTTCTTAAATTTCATGCCGAGTCAAAGTACCTCATATAAAATGAAACGGAGGGAGTAATTAATAATGGAGAAATTTGATTCATTGCTTTTCATATAATTTTATATCTGGTTTAAAATTTTATAAAAAATTCTTTCTAATTATACCCTTGAATTACTATGAGATTTTCTATTTCATGTAAATGAGTTAAGGTAGATTTTTTTTTTGAGTCAAGATAGGTAACTGACAATATTATTTTTTTGTGGCCTTCTAACTAGCTAGGAGAAGAACAATTTTATCGTCACATTTGCTATTTTCTCACTTGAATTATTTGAGCAATAAACTCAACAAAAATCTTCTTTTCAACTATATCCATGAATTTTTGTAGGATTTTGTATTTCATTAAACAAGTCAAGTTAAATACTAAAATATGAAAAATAAATTGTTGTTAATTTTGAGGTGTGATGTGCCATAATAGGTTTAAAATAAATTGATATTTTCTCACATGAATCAATTTTTTTTGAAAATTGAAAACAAATAAAGTTTAAAGTCAATATTTCATGGACGGAGTTAGGGATGACAATGGGGCGGTGTAGGGCGGGTTGAGCATAAATCCGCCTCACAAAACAACTCTTTTCATTTTCAACCCGCCTCACCCCCCACCTCCGCATGTACCCGCCCCGCATAATTTTTTTAATATTTTCTTTTTCTAGTTATGTTTGATACTAAAAATAAATTTATTTTTTTCATTAAGTTGTATTAATTTAATAGGCTAGTGACTCAAAATTTTATTTTTTAGAGGTCAATTGGGAAACATGTAAGAAATTATATTATTTTTTATTGAACCATTTTCATTTATTATCTTGAATATTTAGTAGCTTTAATGAAATTATCTTAATAAATAATGTTATATCACTCTTATAACATGTAAAAAGTTAAAATTAAGTTTGAACCCACATAAAATCACATATACCCGCAACCCGCCCCGCCCCACATTAATTTTTAAAAAACCCACTTCAACCCACCCCACACAACCTTAAACCCGCCCTGTCCCGCCCCATTGCCATCCCTAGACGGGGTGAATAATACATATAATAGGTACTATAATAATTTGTAAGTGACTTTCTTAGCCTTACAAAAAAAAGTCCCTTTTTTTTAAAATTTGTTTTAATAATATTTCATCAAAATTTAGTTGTATCATCAATTTTATTTCTAATAAACTAACTGACTATAAGTGAGAAGAAATAATTATAATTTGGTAGAGAAGAAAATCGAATCTTTTTATTGTATGATAAAAAAGAGATAGAGAAAAGTATCATTATATTTCTTTTCCGCTAATTAATTTCTTCCTTCAATGTTTCATTTAATTTAAAATTTTAAAATATTATTAATATTAATTAATTTATTTTTAAATTTGAATTTTTAAAGAGACTGGAATTGAGAAGCCAGGCATTAGGGCATATGCACATCGTGGACGAGAAGTGGATGGTGACACACATTATGAGGCTGATTTTGTAATTCCTGAAGACTTTGGGGAGGTTGGTGCAATTTTAGTAGAAAATGAGCACCACAAGGAAATGTATGTGAAGAATATAGTAATTGACGGTTTTGTCCATGGCAAAGTTGAAATTACATGCAACTCTTGGGTTCATTCCAAATTTGATAATCCTGATAAAAGGATTTTCTTCACAAATAAGGTTGGCTATAATTCCTTCTCTTCTATTTTTTTTAAAATTATTTCTTGCTATGATAATCGGAGATATTAGTGAGGATTTCTTTAGAGGCGTATCCAGAATTTTAAAATGATGGGTGCATTGTTATAAAAAAGTTGATTTATGATATAAATTTGATGGGTTCGACATTTAGGTTTTTATTACTGAAAACCGTTAAAATTTTAAAATTATAGGTCTCTCTCTCTCTCTCTCTATATATATATATATATATATATATATATAGCAATTACCACTTAGAGAAGTGTTATTAACATTTTAGAAAGAAAAATAAAACAAGATAAATATAAAATTTAAATTTCTAACTTCGCGGAGAGAAGTGCACCCAGTCATAATTGCATTATGTGATACTTCAAGTGTGGGTTCACACATCTATATTTCAATATTTTTAAAAAAATATAACACTACTATATATTATTTCGAGAGGGGACCATGTGTTCACGTGAACCGGTGACCCCCTTAGATACGCCTCTGGATTTCTTCGTTCAGAATAAAAAATGTGTAGTTGATTGATTATCATAATAGATGAATGATATTCTCTGGTCCAAACCTTTATCGTATATCACTCAGACAGTTCAATTGTGGAACAAACGAAGCGTTATAGTCAGGAACATATTGTGGTCCATTTTTGGAAAAAAAAAAAGGAAGAAAACTACTCTCCTCTCACTTATTAAGACAAAAAAACACAAGTACAACAAATTGTGGGGCTTGTGGTCCTATTAATTAAACTTATTATTTTTCACCTTATATTACAATTTTTTTAACGTGTTAGGTATATATATATATAACATTAGATTTTTCGAAAATTACAATCTAATGATATATACATTTTGAAAAAGAAAATAATTAAAATGATATTGACCTGTAAAGAATTATGAAATTAGCTCATGAAAATATGAGCTGCTTCAGTCATAGTAAAGAAAAAATGTTTTATCAGTTTTTGTTTGGTTATTAAACAAATTACAAGAAAGATACTAGGAAATATACATGGTAAGAGTTGAATGAGTTGGATTATTACCTACGATTTTAGCAACCCGATTCAATTCAAATAACCTTTGGATAGGTCAATTAATCCCCCACGCACCCCGACCCCCACCCCAACCCCCCAACTCATTCAAATTTAACCTAACTCGCTTCTTTGACACTCTTAGATATACGATAGTGGGATTTGGACTGATAACCTCTGGCTATTATAATACTATATTGAAGTATGCTACTGTTTTTTTATTTACTTAATTATATCGTTAATTTGCAGTCATATTTACCATCTCAAACCCCAAGTGGAGTAAGAAGGTTAAGAGAGGAAGAACTTGTGACATTAAGAGGTGATGGAATTGGAGAAAGAAAAGTATTTGAGAGGATTTATGATTATGATGTTTATAATGATCTTGGAGAAGCTGATGGTAACAATGATGATGCTAAAAGACCAGTACTTGGTGGAAAAGAATTACCTTATCCTAGAAGGTGTAAAACTGGAAGACCAAGAAGTAAAAAAGGTATATTATTTCTGTCTCGAGTTTGAACTTTTGAAAATGTGGATACCCCCGCCCTCCACCCCACCATAAATGTGCCTTATGTGATGACTTGAATCTTGAATAGTTGAGTTAATCAATATTATATATCAAATGATTATATATGGAAAATGAATTTATAATTTATCTACATATTTTGGGAAACGCACACCACAAGTATATCTATAAGTTAAAATCAGTAAAAAGTCATAAATTGGATATTCCTAGTTTATGATGTTTCAGTTTATAAGCATTTTATGTTTGAAATTTTTTTTTTATTGTTTAAACTTATATTTACTTTGACCTAAAGAAAATAATTTAGCGTAAAGAGTTTTTGGAATGAGATATATTGACATAAATAGTTGTCCACTAAACTATACATTATAGATATGTAATAGTCTATATATTTTTAATATATTTAACTGTGTGAATTATATTTATTTTTGGACGATCGACTAAATGTGTGTAACTTGCCCTTTTGTATTAATCACCAAAAAATTCTTTCAAAATGAAATTACCAACTCCCTCTATAATTCATTTTTGTCATTCATCACCCTTCACCATTTTTGTTATATTCTTTTTTGTAAAATAACTTTAAGGACATTGAAGTCATTTTACTAGAAAAAACACTTCTATACACTATTTTACTAAATACACCAATTACTTAATGCATAACAATTAATTTATTTTAAAAAAGTTTCTTTCACTTCTATCCAGACACATAACTGAATAAAAAATAAATTCCTACGCTTTAAACTATTTTTTAACATTTGACAATCATCAACAATTTTTAATCAACTAACCAAATTGGCTTTCTATTAATGTAATTTAACATGTCATAGTAATAGATAGTAACTTTAGAAACTTATGTTAAACAAAAGTTTTTACTATTAGTACGTAGAACTTAAACTCGAATTGAATTTTGTAATTTTTTTTTTTTTTGTAGATCCATTATCTGAAACAAGGAGTACCTTTGTGTACGTACCAAGAGATGAAGCATTTTCAGAAGTGAAGAGTGTAACATTCTCCGGCAACACCGTTTACTCCGTCCTACACGCGGTGGTGCCCGCGTTGGAATCGGTCGTAACCGATCCCAACCTCGGGTTTCCACATTTTCCGGCCATTGACTCGCTTTTCAATGTCGGTGTCGATCTACCAGGACTTGGAGATAAAAAAAGTGGCCTTTTTAACGTCGTACCAAGGCTTATTAAGGCTATTTCTGATACTAGAAAAGATGTCTTGCTCTTTGAATCCCCTCAATTGGTTCAAAGTAAGTACCCAAAAAACCCTATAAATTAACTATGCTGTTTGGAATTTTCAAGAATGTTAACAGGTGTGTTTTGCTTTAATGTACTTGGATCAACATTTATTTTCATTTGATATCATGCATCTAGCACTTTTAAAGATAAAAAAAATCTAAATATTTTTACTAGAAATCTATACTTTGTCCAGATCCTTCAAAAATATCGTTAAAAAATTATTTCTGATTCTCTAAAAATGCATAATATTTGGATAATTCAACACAAGTGCAAGGACATTTTTGAAGGATATATACGAGGAACATAGCTGAGAATTGCATATATAACACTAGAAACATATATATGTTGTTCTGATCCTCCGAAAATGTCGTTGCATTTTGCTTCTTGTAGTTGGATCAATAAATATTTTCATGCGATATCATGTAGATTTGTTTATTTTTTTAAGGGGGGGGGGGGGGTGGGGGGGTCAGGAATCTAAATATTACATATAAAATTAGAAATCTACACTTTGATTGGATTCTTCAAAAGTTGTCATTCCTGTCTTTCAAAAATGCACCACATATTTCAATAATTAGACACGAGTGTGACGATATTTTTGAAAATTGCTTGTACGATTTAATATATATATATATATATATTTAAATATTTATGGCAGGGGACAAATTTTCTTGGTTTAGAGATGTGGAATTTGCTCGACAAACCTTAGCTGGTTTGAATCCATATAGTATCCAATTGGTTACGGTATGTTATTACGATAAACACTTATTTGTATAAGATGTTAATATCAACTCATATAGTATAGGTCACTATATGTTATTGCCATAATTTTGATTTTTTTTTTCTCTTTATATCATCTTAAACTTAATAGGTATTTATTTTGAGTTCACTTTATGTTGCTCTATATATAGATTTAATAAAAGGAATATTAGTATTGGGAACATAAATATTTTTGTGATATGATTTCAAATACCATATGCTTAACTATTATATCTACACTTTATCATAAATATCAGAAAAAAAAATAGAATTAGCCATAAACCTTATTACTAATTATCCATCTTCAAATTGCCTTGAAACTAACTGAATTTTTATCCATCGCTAATTTGTTGCTAAATACAGGAATGGCCATTGAGGAGCAAGCTAGACCCTAAAGTGTATGGACCTCCTGAATCAGAAATCACAAAAGAGCTAATTGAGAAAGAAATTGGAAACTATATGACTGTTGAACAGGTATATATATAAACACATTATTTTTATTTATTTATTTTCAATTACGAAAAAAATATATATTTTTTGCTTTATTTGTAGACAAACGATATCTAGTTTGGCCAATAGTTTTATCTTTTTTATTTGCACGAATGGCCTTTCTTAAGGTTACTTTTTAAATTATCAAGTCCCCCAATAGCTCAATGGGCTAATAAATTTGTCTTTCACAAGAAAAGAGTCACCCAACTACTTTTAAAGGCGAAATTTAAAGGCGAAATTTAGTTTGTTGAACTAAGTGAGAGACATGGTTTAACCAATAGTCTCAAGAAAGGTTATACGTTACAAATAATCCACATACTAGATTGCACTAGTTGTATTTTTATAATATAGGGTGATTTGCAAAAATGACCTCCATAGGGGTGATTTTGAACTTTTGGCCCCAACTTATTAGATGTTTTAAAAAACAACCATTGTTTCCTATTGGATATAAATTTGTTTTACCTATGAACCACGAGTTCGAGTCATTGCAATATAGTGAATCTTCTCAATTTGCCACAAGTTCTACCTCATATAGATAAACATTGCATGGTTTAGCTTAATTATTCACAAGTCATTACAATTGAAACTCCTACCCCAACAAGTGACAACACATTACACTAGCTTTATATAATGTTTGTAACTTCTTTAAATGGTCATAACTCTTTATTCCTCATAGAAAAAACTAAATTTGTGTACACATTATAATTAGAATTTATTCTTGATGGACAACATATGTCATTTTTATTAAGATCGTCTTAAGGTGGTCACCAAAAATTCAAGATCACCCCTTAATATCATTTTTCCACAATTTCTTGGATTATGTATATAAAGTCTTGATTTTAATTCTTGAGTTATATATCTATATAGGCAGTTCAACAAAAGAAGTTGTTCATCCTAGATTACCATGATTTGTTGTTGCCATATGTGAACAAAGTGAATGAACTCAAAGGGTCAGTATTATATGGATCAAGAACTATATTCTTCTTGACACCTCAAGGCACATTGAAACCATTGGCAATTGAGCTAACTAGGCCACCAGTAGATGATAAACCTCAATGGAAGGAAGTTTATTCCCCAAATGATTGGAATGCCACTGGGGCTTGGCTATGGAAATTGGCTAAAGCTCATGTTCTTTCTCATGACTCTGGCTATCATCAACTAGTTAGTCACTGGTAAGTTATCATGTCACCTAAAAGATATTTACAAATAAGTCTTCTTAAGATATTAGAGTTATCTGTTATAACAAGTAAAAGTGATTTGTTAATCATATATAAATTCCATATTACATATTGACGGCGCATATAACTTGAACTCTTTGCTAACTGACTCACTATAACAAAAACAACTTTTAACGGTAATAAACATACACATTAACAAAGAGTGATAAAGCTTTTACCGACATTAGTTAATTGTCATTGGATCCAGTGTCTCTATAGACTTTACGGGTATTTACAAACCACTAGCTAAAAATATATTTTTAGCAGCAATTAAGCTATTACCGCTAAAGATCATTTTTGATGTAGTGACTCCTCACATTAGTACTCTATCACGATGTCAGCGTAAAGATTCTTTTTTTTACACTATCAAGTTGCCTAAAAGATATTACTTATAGATAAGTCTTCTTAAGACATCACATATATAATCTTGAAAATAAGACAGAGTACCTATTACAACAAGGAAAGGTTGACTTGATGGTGTACAAATTTCTTACACTGACTGACGCACGATGCATATAACTTAAACTCTTTTCTTAGTAATTTTGATGTTGAAAATTTTATGACTAATTTTTTTTTTGTTCCAAAATTTTGCAGGCTAAGAACTCATTGTTGTACAGAGCCATACATTATTGCATCAAATAGGCAACTAAGTGCAATGCATCCAATATATAGATTGTTGCATCCTCATTTCAGATACACAATGGAGATAAATGCCTTAGCTAGAGAAGCACTTATTAATGCTAATGGTATTATTGAGAGTTCATTTTTCCCAGGCAAGTATGCAGTTGAGTTGAGTTCTATTGCCTATGGTGCTGAATGGAGATTTGACCAAGAGGCACTCCCACAAAACCTTATTAGTAGGTAATAATTCACTAATCTTCTATTATTCTAATTTGATTCGGTGTTTGGTATCTGTTTTGGGACCCTACTAATCTAAATTCATGTAAAAAGATCCCACTTTGGAGTAAAATGCTTCCAATTAAATGTGACTCGGTTCAAAAAAGGGGTAGATCTCGAGACACATGGGGCTCATTTTAGGGTTAGAAAATCCTATATTGGAGGTAAAATGCTCCCAACCAAAGGTGCTTCCGTTTGCGAAGGTCGAACTTGAGACCTCTAATTGTTAAGTTTATTTTTTATAGGGGCAATAGTTCTGAAAAGACAAATAACTAATCTTTTCTTTCATCTCGGGAGAAATACGAGCGGGATGAGCTATAATGTATTCACAAGTAACTTCTTTACCCTTTAGACAACCTTGATTTTGTAAATCAAGATTTATTGGTTTGTACATTGGTATAACACAAACAGGAGATTCAACATCTACTATATATATACATAAAAATAATTTTTCGACGAAAAGGACTCAGACGAGCCCCTACTTCTACTAACATGTTATTTTGTGCAAAATTTACAGGGGATTGGCAGTGGAAGATGCAAATGAACCACATGGATTGAAACTAGCAATAGAAGATTACCCTTTTGCTAATGATGGTTTAGTACTTTGGGACATACTTAAACAATGGGTAACAAATTATGTCAACCATTATTATCCACAAACAAATCTCATTGAATCTGATAAAGAACTCCAAGCTTGGTGGTCAGAGATTAAAAATATTGGACATGGTGACAAGAGAAATGAGCCATGGTGGCCAGAGTTAAAAACCCCAAATGACTTAATTGGTATTGTCACAACAATAGTTTGGGTAACTTCTGGCCATCATGCAGCTGTTAACTTTGGCCAATACAGCTATGCAGGTACACACCTTACCTTTTTTTTGCTTTATTAGTATGATCTAACAAGTGGAGTCTGGAGTTCGCTGAAAAATAACGTGGTTTAGCTAGGTCAAAATTTTAGTTTAGGTATATATACTATATGTCCTTTAACTTGGTTTCAGCTGACAATCTACGCTCTCCAACTTGGACTGTGCACAAGTAGACACTTAAACTTGTATATAATTGAACAAATAGACACATTCGTCCTACGTGTCCTATGTGGCATCCTACATGTATTATGCCACGTAGAACATGTGTGTCTACTTGTACACATCCAAAACTGGAGGGCATAGATGCCAGTTGAAGCCAAGTTAAAGAACATATTTATGTATTATGCCCCTTTTTTATATTGTGACAACTGACACTCCTGAGTAAAACTTCTGGCTACGTCACTGTTTGGAGAGAGTGAGGCGTATTATACAGACCTTATCCCTATCTTGTTTGTGTGAACTAGGTAGATAGTTTGTTTTCGATAGCCGGGCGCTCGGCCCTCATCATATTAACTATTCTATTACATATGTAGGCTACTTTCCAAATAGGCCAACAGTTGCTAGATCAAAAATGCCAACTGAGGATCCAACAGCTGAAGAATGGGAGTGGTTCATGAATAAACCTGAGGAGGCACTACTAAGATGCTTCCCTTCACAAATTCAAGCAACAAAAGTAATGACAATTTTGGATGTCTTATCAAACCATTCACCAGATGAAGAATATATTGGTGAAAAGATTGAGCCTTATTGGGCTGAGGACCCCGTAATTAATGCGGCGTTTGAGGTCTTTTCGGGGAAATTGAAGGAGCTTGAAGGGATTATTGATGCTAGAAATAATGATAGTAAGTTGAATAATAGAAATGGAGCTGGAGTTATGCCTTATGAATTGTTGAAACCATATTCTGAACCTGGAGTTACTGGAAAAGGTGTACCTTATAGTATTTCCATTTGATTTTTGTGTGTGTGTGTGTGTAAAAGATATGAATTTTGTAATAAAGTTTCATGTGTAATAAAAATGATGCAATCTATCATATGTGCTAGCTCACTTTGCTTTTGCAAATGCCCGTTGATACAAATTAGTCGCGTTTGATGATAACCTGAACCGGATGTGTAGAATAAAAGAAGAAATGGATAGAACCGGCTGCTCACCATAGCAGATTGCTTTGCCCATCTGCTATCCGTGAAAACTGCAGCTTCTATAGAATGCCTATTTTAAAAAAATAAATAAAACATTTGAGATTTATTAAGAAATAGGAATGCACAGAGACCAGAGGCGAGTAGATCAAGAGAAAAAAAGTATATCTTTGATTCTTTCCACATATAAACGTTTGAAATTCGACAAGTGTGATTTTCGACTAACAAGGAGTGGTGACTTTTTTGGATGTTGGTTTGGCATTAAATCTTGGGAGGCAAGTACATGGTTACATGGTAAAGAATGAGGAGTTGAGTGTCTTCATGACGACCGCATTGATTACGTTTTATGGAAAGATGGGTTGTTTGATATATACTTCAAAAATATTTGATGCAATGGCTAGCAAGCATGTTTGCTCTTGAAATGTCACATGAATTTGGACTTGTAGCTAAGATGGAGCACTACAGGAAGCGTACGACTTCATAAAGAAGATGTCTTTTGAAGCTGATGCCACTGTCTTGGGGGATCTGATGGGTGCTTGTAGACTTCATGGAGCTATTGAATTGGGAAATGAAGTATCACAACTACTGCTTGAGTCGCAACTGAATCATTTGTGCTGGCGCAGAGAGGTGGGATTATGCTGCTGCCTTGAGAAAAGCAATGTTAGATGCTGGAATACTCAAGGTTTCAGCCCACAGTTTTATTTAGTGGAGCTGATAACTGCCGCATCAGCTAAGTCATAGCTTGACAGATACATTTTTGTGAAATCTCTACTCATCAAAATCAGTTAAAAGGATCCTGCATATGGATTTTGCAGAGAGATTAAAGCACTGCTTAAAGAAAGCTGTAGTGATATCCTTTTGTTTGGCAAGGTATTTCCTATTGTTTTGTACTTTTGTTTTTATGAATCTTTTTCTTTGCCCCGAAACTTTGAAATTATGCAGCGGTTTGCTAATTAATTAATCTGAACAATAGTTGATCACGATAAAGCTCACCTATAGTCAAGCGCTTCTGCTTGATTTCTTCCTAAATGAAGTTTGAAATCCTTATGGATTTCGATCATATCATTCAGTTATGTGTTTATGTCTATCTTATTTTGGGGTTTGAACATTATTGCAGGTCTCTATGCAAGTTATTTTTTGGGGCTGAACCGTAGTTTGTTGGTGTATAACAGTGATGCTTGGGTCAACTTGTTGTTCTATTCAATTAATTCAACTGGTACGGTCTACCTTCCATCAATAGAGATATCAGGTAACTCTGTCATCCGAGACTTAGATGGGAAGAGTTGAATGCTCTTTCTCCAACTCTTCAAAGAATGCAGATTCCAGTCTATGTGAGGCTCAGACAGTAGAGAATAATGCAAAAAATCTTTTTGCTGCTGCTTCAATGAAAAGAGTTGAGATAGAAAACTGCTGGTAATGTTTGACCTTTTGATGGAAAAAAGTATTTTTGAACTCTCTAACTACAGATTTTTTATGTTTTTCAACTTAAAGTGGGTTTCTATGTTTGTGTTAATGTGAAAGAGTTGAGTGAAATACAATATTTTTTAGTGATGACACATATCATCTGATTGAATGATCTAAAGATTAAAGTTTGTGTCCGATTCTGTTTATCAGTTGAATTTATATCTAAATGCCACAGACAATGTAAACAAAATCTGGTCGAGTCTCAAACGAAGAAAAGTCATGTCTTTATTCATAGGATAAGAAACACTTTATGGAAACATCACAAAGTATGAAAGATAAAGGCTTTTATCTGCATCCTCAGCAACTCTGTAGACATGAATCCTGCAATTTTCAAAAATAAAGAATTAAGCTAAGAGCTTTGAGGATGAAGTAATTCTTTGAAGGATAGAGATCAAGTTGAATACCTGGAGGTTACACACTAATATCTTTTCTTGTGTTTTTTCATTCTCGTAGTAATTTGGTGTTCCAATTTTACAACCATCCTCGAAAACCATGCTGGATATTGAGTTGAATACATTATGTATATTATGGACAGTCCAATAACAAGTCCACAACCGTAACCCATGAGAACTGCCTGCCAACTGATCATTGGTGAATCTTCTTCTTCTTCTTCTTGATCTTGCTCAGCTGGAGTTGTCGCTAGTGGTACCCTATCATCACGGACACAATCTCTTGAGGGTGGCAATCCTCGTAATCCATCATTTCCTTGGTATGAAGTGTTCTCAAACGTATCGAATTGTTTTCCTCTGGGGATGCATCCAACAAGATGATTGTGAGAGAGATTTAAGACTTCAAGAAATGTGAGAGATGCAAGCTGTTGCGGAATTTCTCCGCTGATTTTGTTAGATGAGAGATCCAATGATTCGAGTACGGATAGATTTTTGAATGATGCTGGTATATGACCTTCCAAGACATTATGAGATAAGTTCAAGGTACGAAGTCCAACGAGATCTCCAATAATGCTTGGAATATGACCTTCAAATATGTTCTTTGAGAGATCGATAATCATGTTAGTAGCAAGAATTGGAGCTGAATCATAATCATGTCCCTTTGTTGTAATTGTCGTCAAATAATCATAATAATTAGCATATGGATCCGAAACATACTGTGGGGTTCTTGTACTCTCATCAATTTCCTTCATGGCTTGCAAGTTTCCGAAAAGACTTTTGGGTAAATTCCCACTAAATCCATTGGATGATAGATCCATAATTTGAAGCTGCGGAAACAAGTTTGTATTCCCTGAAGATTTAATGGGACCATGCAACTTATTTGATCTCAAGCTTAAAATCTGCAAATCAGGTAGGTCTCCTAACCAGTTTGGAAATGTGTCATTCAACTGATTATTACCTAGATCAAGAAGTGTCAAATACTTGCAATTGATCAAAGATCGTGGACTTTCCCCGTTAGCTTATTCCCATACAAGCTAATGACAGTGAGATAGTTTCCGATACCAAAAGTTGTATTAATTGTCCCACTAAGACTGTTTTTGCTCAAATCCAAATTCCAAAGGTTTTCATTCATCACACCCAAACATTGTGGGATTGTTCCCTCCAAATTATTCCTTCTCAAATTTAGCACAATCAGTTCTTTCAGATTGCAGATTTCTAAAGCAATGTGTCCATTTATATTATTGTGAGAAAGAAGAAGAATTCTTAGGCTTGGCTGGTTTAGGAGTGAATTTGGTATTGGACCTACCAGCTGATTTTGGTTTAGATAAACTTGAGACAATGTGTTGGACTTGAACTCCTGAATTTTTCCACTGAAAGTGTTATTGCTCAAGTCTAACACTGTCAGTGAAGGAAGGGAGAATATCCAGGAAGGTATAGTCCCACTCAAGTTGTTTGATGACAAGTAGAGCTGTTTTAGGTTTGGTAGTCCACTTAAGTTGGGTGGAATGTGACCAGTAAGGTAATTGGACGAAAATTCTAAGTATTCAAGCTGTGTCAGGCTTCTGTTAAAGGATAAGAACTCAAGTCCGCCATCCAAGTTGTTATTTCTAAGTGATAGCTCCTTGAGCTTTTCAAATATCGATAACTGGCAGGAAATTGGTCCTTCAAGATGGTTATTACCAAGGTCCAAAAACTCTATGTTGGTGAGATTCCATAGAGGTTTAATAGGCCCTGACAGATTAGAATCACTCATGTACAACTCATGAAGTGAAGTTAGATGGCTAAATGATTCAGGTATCCTACCGGTAATATTCACACTATAGAGATATAACATCATGAGTGATGCACTGCTATTCCATTTGGTTGTGGGAAACCTAACTGTGAGTTGGGGATTTTCATATAAATAAAGGAATTCTAAATCGGAAAGGTGGAAAACTCTTTCAGGCAATACCCCAAACAACTCTGTGTATGGAAGCCGTATATTTATTAAATAAGAAGAGAAATTCAGAGGAATGGTGGAAGAGATGTCCACAGAGTGAAGGTTGAGCTCTCTTAATTGGGTCAAGTTCTTAAGGAGCAGTTCAAAATTGTGAGGCCCAAGACTAAGCCCATATTGATCACCTATACGAAGAACGTGTAATTTAGAAAGGTGAGAGATTTCAGAAGGGATTAGACCTGCAAAACTTGATCGCGACAAAACAAGATGCGTCAAACTTGAAAACTCACCAAATTTAGGTGATATGAGCGATCCAGTGAAATCATTATAAGACAAATCAAGTCTTTTGAGATTGAAGAGTTGAAAGAGGCTACTATTGGAATGAAACTTGCCTTGAAGTTGGCTGCAACGGAGATCAAGCTCAATCACTTGTCCTGTCGTCTCGTCACAATGAACTCCATCCCATGAGCAGCAATTTGTGGTTTTGTTCCAAGAAAGAGTTCTTGGATATGACTGAATCCCTGTATAGTCGAAACAAGCATAAGAAGCATCAGGATTAATGGAAAACATGTGCTTGAATTGTAGAAGAGCAAGAGCTTGATCTTTCGGGCACAAATGAGGTGAGGATGAAGAGAAAGCAAGTTGGTAGAGAAAGATATATAGCATAAAAAACACAAGTTTTACAGAATCCATTTCTGCACTAAAATGATGTTAAGTTGATAGTGAAGAAATCAAGTTTTACTCTGTCTGTGTCTATATTTTTCAGTAAGTTAGATGAGATATATATAGAACAAACTAAGCAAACAAGTTTAGTTGCATTGATATAATCAGTTCTACTGAAAATTCAAAAAGTTTGAATTAAGAATAATTGACGTATAGACTTTGAGAAAAGACATTGCGAGTATAAATTCTAAAAAGAAATTGACTGCTTAAGATAATATATTGTGTTGGTTGGTGCATAGACCTTGACTTCCGAGTCAAAAATTAACAACCCTGCCCCACACAACAGGTTTTGGTTCCCTTAACAACCCTGCCCCAATTCCCACCCACCCACTTTCAGCATGATTTCAGGTCCATTAGTCCATTTTCGTACCAAAGAAAATTAAAAAATGAAGGTCACTTTTTAAAATTTTCGGTCTAATTGAATGATCTAACGATTCAACTTTATGTCCAATTCTGATTTTCCTTTGTTTTGCTGGTTTGGGTCGATGAGCAGATTGGGCCTTCAGTGTTTTGTGCTTTGGGCTGTTACACTTCAAGAGGCCAGAATCTTCTCTAAGCACTGTTTCATTGCCATTCATTTATGTTACTTGCATGCGTTAACGATGTATGAGAAGATGAGGGCAAAGGCGCTACAACCAAATGAGATTACCTTTGTGTCTGTTCTATCAGCTTGTGCGTATGCCAAGCTTGTCAATTTCAGTTTTAAATTGTTTGAAGCAATGTCACATGAATTTGGACTTGTAGCTAAGATGGAACATTATGGTTGTGTTGTTGATCTCTTAGGGAGAGCCGGGCTACTGCAGGAAGCGTACAACTTCATAAAGAAGATGCCTTTCGGTAGTGTGTTCATGTCTAGTCTTAGTTAAGGCTTTAAACATTATTCGATAGTCATTTTCAGTCAATTTAAACTTGTCAATCACGTATGCCCATTCAATGTGTCACACAAGTGAATGCTGGAAACTATCAATAGTTCACATTCTCAATTCAAATGAAAGCAACAACACAAAGTTCCACGACTTGTACATAACACATGCATTATGTCTGATACTTTATTATAGACAAAGATGTCACTAAAAGTTCTACGTTTTGGCTCTCTTAACAACCCTCCACACACACACACACACAACTTTTCTCTTTTTTTTTTTCCAACTTCTTCTCTCAGGATTTCATGATTGGCTAATGAAAATGTGCTGAGCTTATTTGTCTACTTTGTGTTCCCACATCTCAGGGAATAATAAACCTGATCAATAGATCAGGGAATCTGTTCAATGTTTGTTAATTAGTTTTCCAGATTCACATTTCTACAGTTTTGGAACTGGAAGTGATGAATTAAGTTGAAAGTTGTTATGTCGATAATTGGGTGTATGAACAAAGTCTTGGATTAGAAGTTGGTACGAAAAAGAAGATATGTTTAAAGTGAAGTGATACTGTTAATTAATGATGTGAGACATTTAGGAGGAAACTTTTACCCAAAGCCGACAATATCACACCATTTTAAGAGTTTCTTCATCCGGATTTTTGTGCATGATATATGTCGGTCTATTTGAATCCTTTGAAGTTTTGATTGTTATATGAAAAGAAGAAGAATCTTTAACTTACTCTTTTACCTGGTTCTAGAAAGAGCCCGACTAACTTATTTTGTCTGATACCTTATTATAGACAAACGTGTCACAAAAAATATCTTTTTTTTTCTCTTAATTAATATACTACTAGAAATTGGACCTATGGCAACAGTTTTTTTTGCGACAGGTATAAAACTGTTGCGATAGTAAGTCAATGGCAACGATTTAAACCGTTGCTTAAAGATATTGCCCTATTAGCACACTTATTTAATTAAACTGTTGCATCAGAAGAAAAACTGTTGCGATAGAGGTAGCTATTGCAACACTTATAATATTCGTTACAGTAGTTGTCTCTATAGCTACAGTTAATTAATAAAAATATGTATGGCAACGCTTTATATTTGGTGCTATTTTTTTCTTATATAATTAGGGCTTTTGTACCTCCTGTATCCATTTATCTCTTTTGCCATGGAATCCTCAGCATCGTCTTCTTATTCGTTAAACCACGCAGGCGCAAAGCACTTGTATCCAATTTTTTGCTCATGTGTCATCTTTATTGATGAAACAGAGGTACGTTTCTTCTAAATTTGTAAGTATATATGTGAAGAGATTAGGGTTTCAAATCTATTGGGTAGATATAGTATGTTGATGAAGCTTGCAAGTTTAGATACTAAAACAGATATGATTCTTTATTTTTGTACTCTTTATTTTTTTTACTGTGTTTGTTTGCAATTGTTTGAGGTAATTAGTCCTTGTATCCTTTCAAATGAAATTTGTGGAACTCAATTCGTGACTCCTTCAATTTGGTCTTCACAGGGACTGATAGACGCCCTAAACTAACCCGTAACTCCAAATAAGCGAAGAGGGGGAAAGGAGAATTGTATTTTCCATTTGATTCACACTTGAAGTATCATTCTCCTATCACCATGCTCAGATTGAGCACCAAGTTTTAGGTCTTCTTTCTGGGAATTAAGAAATCAAATTTGGAGAAAGCGACCATTAATAATTTTTCTACGGTAAATCCAAACATCAAAACATCAGATTGAGCACCAAGTTTCAGGTCTTCTCTTGCTTTGTTCCTTCACTATCTCTTCATGGTTTATTATATTTTGAGGACTGTTACCTTCTTTAGTTTGTTAATTGCATGTATTGGAACTTGACAGTGTCGTCATATGTAACAATTGAATAAATTCCAACAGAACTAAGTGCTCTTCTGTTATGTTTAACAAAGGTTACGTACTTGCTTAGTTGGAGTTCTATTTGGAATCAACTTTAAATTCAATCTATGTAACATGGTTTCTCTCATTTATTTGTTGCTAGTTTCTACATGTAATATGGTACTTTTAAGAAGATTTTAGTTATAGAAGTAATATGCTATAACAGTGCTAACATCTTGTTTAAGCTTGATTAAACCTGTTTCATGAAATGACAAACATGCCACATCTTTTAAATGTACTTGTGAATTCGAAAATTGATTACTAACGTAGAAAACTAAGTTTTACTTTGCTTTCTGTTTTGCAGTGGAGGAGAGAAGTTGCGTTTGCTGGATTTGAGGTGCCTATCCAAATGGATGTTTCTATACAGAAAATGATTTTTGGGGTTCCAGGAACTAATCCACAAGACGAGATGAACTAATTAAGGTACATATAAAAATGAGCAATTGTTATCTGCGTGAAATTCAACAAAGTCCCATGGACAACTCAAAAAGAATGTATCGTATATTCTACTAGTGTTTTGAGGTAAACTGATAAAGGTATAGACCATATGCTAAAGCCTGGAAAAACTATCTCTCTTTTTCTTCTTACTAATTTTCTAGGCTTAATCAGAATTTTGTCTCTCATGAGAAGTAGGAGTGCTCTAACTTTGTACCATGATAAAAATTGTTAATGGGAATAAATAAGTACACACAAACATGCACGACAAACTAAGGAAGGAAGTTTAGACCTCTTAACTTCTTCAGGTGGGTGTTACCTTTTACAGTAATTTATCTTTAATAAAAGCTTATTGTGGTGTACTCATCTAATATGCAAACAACTAAATCAGCATATGTTTAAATTCTTAATCTTTTGCTTATGAAGGTTCTTGGTATCGATCTGTCCTGGAGAATGCACAGATCATCTGATGGGCAAAGAAGAAGAGTGCAGATATGTATGGGTCTTCTGAAACCATTCAAGGTATATCTGTAAATACTTTCACCAAGTGAAAAGCATTACCTTTTAACTGTTACAAATTACTTGAAGACAATGTTGAAACCTTATTCATATATAATGCTATTTTTCATTAGAATTTTTTTTCTCTAGTTCTGCCAAGGGAAGTTAGTGTTAATTACCTTGAATATATCAAGATCAAGCTATAAAGTTTGAATTTTGATGTTGATTCCTCTAGTTTAAATGATAAAACTAGTAAATTATTGATTTATGATAGCAAGATTAAAAGTGTACAAATTTAACATATAACCAATCTTCAAGAATTGACTTCATTTGTGATCCTAATGAAAATGTTTCAGCTCTTTGGCCCTCACCATATCCTTGTGCTGCTTCTACCTACAATAAGAGTATGTATAACTTTAATTTTCCATTCAGAAACTTTGAAAGAGATTGAGAAATTAGTTTCCCTTACAATTGTAACGATCTTTAAATTTTTATTCCCCTTGTCAAACAAGTGTCATTTGATTCTGATAACAACACAATGATTTGCAGTTGCTGAACTTTCAAAACTTCCCATACCAACATCCTCTCAGCACATTAAAGGTATTGCACAATATCTAGATCCCATTTTGTTTGGAAATGTACTTTTGATTATAAAATAAGTTGTTAAATAACTCATTCAATCTTATAATCACAATTCACATATATTAGCTTAATCTGTTGTTACTAGTTCAAAAAATTAGCCTTCGCATCCTAGCGAATATGATTAATGAAGCTGATTTAACAATAAATACTGATAAATTAGGAGAAATACTCTGTAATAGACAGGCATGAGATTTCGAGTCGCATAATTCGTATCGAAGGTGAAGCTTGTCTTGTTTCCTTTTAGGCATAATATCATGAGACGCTCGTCCGCCTGTACAAGCTTGTCACTCGGTATAGCAAAACTGGACTTGAAAGTAACATTTTGTTTACACAATACAAGATTTTGTACTTTTTATTAGTTACCTTTAGATGCATGAGTGATAAGGTTTTCGGTAGGGCCAGGAATGACAATGAAGGTTATCATCTTCATTGTTTCTTATAGCATCTTATGTACATTAGAGCTTCCTCAATTGACACTGAGTTTCTGGATATGATGATCTGATGACAATTTCTTTGTCAAGCTAGCTCTATTTCAACCTACGCTCAAGTTAACTTTATTTTTAAAACTAGGTTGATTTTCTGTATGTTGTGGATAAAGGAATGGTCGGTAATACAAACTAATATAATATCACCTTACAGTATATGACTTTGTATATAACTTTATTTGTAGAGTCGGCCTGAGTTTATTACTAATTACCTCTGATTGATCAGATGAATATTTTAATAAAACACACTAATCTGATATAGATCGTATTTCTGATCATTTTGTAGGTGAATAAAGGAAGGGGTAGAAGAAAGAAATGAAGACCTTCAAAGTATTAGCTGAACAGTGCAAGGCCTTTAAATTTTCTAGTTTTAATGAACTTGTGTATGCCAACTATTGAACATATAAAACAAATTTGTATATTCTGCTTTATATATGGATAATACTAGTTGGATAATTTGGATTATGATCTTGTTGTTGAATATTTCTTTTGTAATTTATATAAATTTTAATATATTATATTTTGTTTTGCAAGGAAATAATATTGTGTTAGACCACCCAACTGTTGCAGTAGAACCTAAGAACTGTTGCAACAACTTCTAATAACCATCGTTATAGCTAATAATAATTACTTTAAAATCACAATAATGCGTTGCAGTAGCTTACACAACCGTTGCAAAAGATAATATATGCAACAGTTTTCGACCGTTTCATTAGACAACATAAACGTTGCAATAGAATGGACTATAACAACGGATGAAAAATCGTTGCAATAGGTCTATCTATTGCAATGGTAAAAGAACCGTTGCAAAAAACCGTTCCCATAGTTCTATTGCTATGCGAGCTGATGTAGCGGTTCATGAACCGTTGCCTTAGGCCTATTGCGACGGTTTGGATACTTATTGCAACGGTTTTGGACCCATTGCCATAGGCCTATTTTCTAGTAGTATAACCACCCTACACACGACTTTCCCTTTTCTATTTACCAAAAAAAAATTACAGCAGTGCCAGCTCTGAGGACAATCAAGAATGTGTGGTTTGCTTATAACTTTATATCGTAGGAATAGGACAGTCACTTTGCTAATGCATTCAGGTTAGATTAGAAATCTACTCTGAATACAGCGCCTTACATAGTGCGCCAGCTCCAGCCAATCTACTCTGATGGAAGACAGTGCAGGAGTTCATACATGGCATGTTCTTCATAGATTCAAAACCACTGATTCAATAAGATATATAGTTTCTATCTTCCTGGAACTTATAGGTGAGTGTGATACTGCTGTTCTTGTCTTCTTGGAGAGTAGAATGGAAGAGACATGTTGTTATATTCCTCAAAGTTTAGTGATGGAATGGAGGATATCCAGGATGGTGTATATCGTCCAATTCAAGTAGTTTGATGACAATATGAGAAACTGTAGGTTTTGTTAGGAGTGACTTTGAAATAGGACCTTCCAGCTGATTTTGTTTTAGTGTAACTACGATTAGTTTTTGGGATTTGAACTCCAAATAATTCACATTTACAAGTTATATGCTTGAACTTTAGAACAATTTTTTTTAACACCATAAGGATATTTAAGTCAATTACTAGGACAGTCTCAATTGAAATTACATCACAGATAAGATAACTTAATAAATTTAACTGAACTTTGCAGTCAAAATGAAGTAACTAACTAATAATCAGGTTGAATATATTACTACATACTAGATAACAGACTATTGGTAAACGAAAACTCGTGCTATTGCACCCCAGCAACTCAGTAGACTTGAATCCTGCAATTTTAAAAAATGAAGAATTAAACTTAAGAGCTCTAAGGATGAAGTAGGTAGAAATTAATTCGATATATAAAAATAATCTTCTAAAGGATAAAGATCAAGTTGAATACCTGGAGGTCGCTACACACTAATATCTTTTCTTGTGCCTTTTCATTCCCGTAATCATTTTGTGTTCCAATTTCACAACCATCCTTGAAAACCATGTTGGATATTGAGTTGACAAACATTATGTATATTATAGACAGTCCAATAACAAGTCCACAATCGTAACCCATGAGAACCACCTGCCAATTGATCATTAGTGAATCTTCATCTTCTTCTTCTTCTTCTTGATCTAGCTCAGCTGGAGTTATTGCCTGTGGTACCCTATCATCACGGCCACAATGTTTCGAGAGTGGGAATCCACGTAACCCATCATTCCCTTGGTATGAACTGTTCTCAAACGTATCAAATTGTTTTCCTTTGGGGATGTATCCAACAAGATGATTGTGCGAGAGATTTAAAACTGCAAGGAATGTGAGGGATGCAAGCTGCTGTGGAATTTGTCCGCTGATTTTGTTAGATGAGAGATCCAATGATTCGAGTAGAGATAGATTTTGAAATGATGCTGGTATATGACCTTCCAAGACATTATGAGATAAGTTCAACGTACGAAGTCCAACAAGATCTCCAATAATGTTTGGTATATGACCTTCAAATCTATTCTTTGAGAGATTGATAATCATGTTAGAAGCCAAAATTGGAACAGAATCATAATCCTGTCCTTTTGTTGTAATTGTCATCACATAATCATAAAAAAACATATATTGGTCAGAAATATACTGTGGGGTTCTTGCACTCTAATCAATTTTCTTCATGGCTTTCAAATTCCCAAAAAGACTTGTGGGTAAATTCCCACTAAATCCATTGGATGATAGATCCATAATTTGAAGCTGTGCAAACAAGTTTCTATTCCTTTAAGATTTGATGGGACCATGCAACTTATTTGATCTGAAGCTTAAAATCTGCAAATAATGTAGGTCTCCCAACCAGCTTGGAAATGTGTCATTTAAATGATTGTTACCTAAATCAAGGAGTGTCAAATACGTGCAATTGATCAAAGATCGTGGGACTTTCCCTGTTAGCTTATTACCATGAAAGCTAATGACCCTTAGATGGCTTCCAATACTAAAAGTTGTATTAATTGTCCCACTAAGGTTGTTGTTGCTCAAATCCAAATTCCAAAAGTTTTCATTCATCTCACCTAGGCATTGTGGGATTGTTCCCTCCAAATTGTTACTTGCCAAGTCTAGACCTATTAGTGTTTTCAGATTGCAGATAGTTGAAGCAATCTGTCCACTAATATTATTGTGCGAAAGGAGAAGAAATTCTAGGTTTGGCTGGTTTAGGAGTGAATTTGGTATAGGACCTTCCAGCTGAGTTTGTTTTAGAGAAACTTGAGACAATGTGTTGGACTTGAACTCCTGAATTTTTCCACCGAAAGTGTTATTGCTCAAGTATAGCAAATATAGTGATGGGAGGGAGAATATCCAGGAAGGTATAGTCCCATTCAAGTTGTTTGATGACAAGATGAGTATTTGTAGGTTTTGCAGTCCACTTACGTTGGATGGAATTGGACCAGCTAGGGAATTGGATGAAAAATCTAGCCATTCAAGTTGCATCCAACTTCTGTTGAAGGATAAGAACTCAAGTCGGCCAGCAAAGTTGTTATTTCCAAGTGATAACTCCCTAAGCTTTCCAAATGTCGAGAACTGGGAAATCGGTCCTTCAAGATGGTTCTGACCAAGGTACAAACTCTCTATGTGGGTGAGATTCCATAGAGGTTTAGGAATAGGCCCTGACAGATTACAATAACCCATGTTCAACTCATGAAGTGAAGTTAGATGGCTAAATGATTCAGGTATCCTACCGGTAATATTCACACCACTGAGATATAACTTCATGAGTGATGCACTACTATTCCATTTGGTAGTGGGAAACCTAACAGTGAGCTGGGGATTGGATAATAAAGCAAGGAATTCTAAATGGGAAAGGTGGAAAACTCTTTCGGGCAATACCCCACGTAACTGTGTGTATAGAAGCCGTAGAGTTGTTAAATAAGAAGAGAAATTCAGAGGAATGGTGGAAGAGATGTCCATAGAGTGAAGGTTGAGCTCTCTTAATTGGGTCAAGTTCTTAAGGAGCAGTTCAAAATTGTGAGGCCCAAGACTAAGCTCATTTAGACCACTGAATCGAAGAACGTGTAGTTTAGAAAGGTGAGAGATTTCAGAAGGGATTATACCTGTAAAACTTGAACTCGACAAATCAAGATGCGTCAAGTTAGAGAACTCGCCAAATTTAAGTGAAATGAGCGATCCAGTGAAATCATTATACGACAAATCAAGCCTTTTGAGATTGGAGAGTTGAAAGAGACTACTATTGGAATGAAACTTGCCTTGAAGTTTGCTGCAACTGAGATCAAGCTCAATTACTTGTCCCGTCATCTCGTCACAATGAACTCCATCACATGAGCAACAATCTGTGCTCTTGTTCCATGAAAGAGTCCTTGGATATGACTGAATCTCTTGGCCTGTACTTGTGATATCCTGCAATGTGAAATGGCTATGAAGAGGCTTAAGAATTTGAAATTTTCATTTTTGGAAAGAATTTTGAAAATCTGGAAAATTTTGGCCTAGTATGGAAAAGGTGAGTTTGTGGCCAACTTTGAACAGCCATAAATTCTAGCTCAGGATAAGTTATATGGAGTTCCAGCTATGGTTGCAAAGCTCGTGGAATGATCTTTCCAACGCCACCGAGTTTGCTCAATTCCGAGTTCGTATGAGCGAGTTATGCCCTTTAGAAGTTGGGCAGTTGGCAGGGAAATCTGTCCGGAAATTTAAGGGCATTTTGGTCTTTTCCCTAGCTATTTCTTTTGGGGTTATATTGTTGTGTTAGGCTGATTGTGGATCATTTTGTTCCATTTTAAAAGAGTAAGATTTAGGGTTCTTGAGTGAAGAAGAGAAGAAGAGAGAAAGAAGAGAAGAAGAAGAGGAGATCAAGGAGTTTCTATCAAAGATCGTCGGGGGTGATCCCTACTAGGTATGTGAGTTCATAGTGTGGGTTTATCCTTTCCCCCACACATCGAGCCCCTTTTATTTATTGAGAAAAGATGGGTTATGTTGTTGAAGTTGTTGGGTTGTGTTGGTAATGTTGTTGATTGTGTTGTTGAAATTCTTGTTGATGTGGGACTTGTTTTCGGTTGTGTTTTGAGTTGTAATCCATGGTATGTTGAGGGGTGTATGGTTCTAAGTGTTTGGTGTTGGAACTTTGGAAGTTTGGAAGGTTTAGAGTTGGAGAAACAAGAGAGGAAAGTTGAGTTTTCGGGGAAAAAGGGCTGGGGCGTCGTGCCTGCCAGCGCGCCCCAAGAGGGGCTCTGAACTTTCCCCCTTGGGGCGGCGCGCCACTCAGTACGCCAGCAGGCCCCCTCTAAAGTTTTGGGTCTGGCGCTCCGCGCCTCTCAGAGCGCCAAGAGCGCCAAGTCTTCCCATTCCTCCCCTACTTTTTCATACATGTTCCTAGATATTAAATCTATGTTTCATAGTTATTTCCAACACTCTAAGGTACATTTAAACCTCCCGAAATCATCCATAAACATGAGGTTATTACCCTTGAATTCATAACCAATTCAAGGCGAGTTAGGATCAAGTCAAGGTGAAGTTAGAGTCAAGTCAAGCTAAGTTAAGAAGTAAGTCCGAGCAAGTCTCTAAAGCTTTCCAAGAATCTTTATTGATCGTTTTCACTTCATTTTAAGGCTCAAGTTGCAAGTCAAGTAAAGAGTAAAGAGCCAAGAGTTTCAAGTTAAGTCAAGAGTTTAATGTTGAGTCCATTTCTCAAAGTTATTAGGGAATTATGTATTCCCAAAGAAGTTTTAAGGAAATGTTTTTACATTTAAACAAAGATCGGAAACTGAGATTTCCAAAAGAGCCTTAGGGCTAGTTTTCATAAAGAAAGAGAGGAAACTGAGATTTTCCAAAGGAGCCTTCGGGCTAGTTTTTGAGTAATTATCTCAAATCAGTAGGAAGAAAATGTTTTAAAAGCATAAGAGCCAGTACATTTTTGGGAGTAGTATCGAGCACCGAGTTGGGGGAGCGTTCAAAGAATCCACAGCCCCCATAGAACCATGTTAGCCACCATGGGTAGAAAAGGATCATACTTTTTAGATGAATCTTTTTCAAATCAGACTAGTGGATCCATTAGGCAGTTCCTATACCTTTGGCCGGGAATAGGATGCTCTGGCAGCGTGAGGTCGATCGCTGTATCATTACTATAGCTCTATGTGATGGTTGTCGGTTAGAGAGACTCCCACAACAGTTATTGTATTTTCATACACAGTAATTATGGTATTGTATATGCATCAATTCATTTGTATTTTTACATACATCTCAGGCTTATTGTATCTTTGTATACACACAGAGTTTATATCATGTTTTAAACAGCTTTTCTCTATATTGCACTTGTTTTAAATTGCCTTATATTGAATTGAGTCAGTCAGGTTGAGTTGAGTTGAGCCAAGTAAGGTATTCAGTTTCTTCCAGGTTTCTTTCTAGCCATGTTGCTTAGCTTTCCAGCTCGCATACTCGTACATTCCATGTACTGACGCCAGTTGGCCTGCATCTTATTATGATGCAGACGCAGGTACCCAGGATCAGCATCCAGCACGCCGTTGATCCAATTGAGCACTCCAGAGTCAGTGGTGAGCCTCCTTGTGTTCCGGAGGACTCAATTATTTTGTGTTCTTAGTTTTGCTTTATTAGGGTGTTGCGGGGTCTGTCCCAACACCCATCTCAGTATTTTAGAGGCTTCATAGACAGTCAGTCAGTTAGCTTTGAGTCTCTTATCTATGTATATACATATGTAAATATTCTATTTTTGGGACTCGAGTTGCCTTTTTGGCCATATTTTATCAGTTGGTTATTTTATAACCTTTCATTCCATTGAGTCATGCTGTTGAGTTAAGTTTCCGTTGAGTTAAGAAAGCTAGGCCAAGGGTTCGCTTGGGGCCAGCAATGGTCTCCGAGTGCCGGTCCCGCCCAGGGTGTAGGCTTGGGGCGTGACAGTACTTATGTCGTAACATAAACCATTAGGATTAATGGTAAACATGTGTTTGAATTGTAGAAGAGCAAGAGCTTGATCTTCGGGGCACAAATGAGGTAAGGGTGAGGAGAAAGAAAGTTGACATAGAAAGGTATATAGCATGAAAAATATAAGTTTTACACAACCTATTTCTGCACTAAAATGATCAAAACTAATTAAGTTGGTAGAGAAGAAATCAAGAAATGTTTGCTTTTATGTGTCTATTCAATAATTTTGATGAGGTATATATAGCACAGATTAAGTAAAGAAAAATTTACTACTAATTAACTAGTCATTTCCTAATGCATTCAGGTTAGACTGGAAATCTACTCCGAATACAGCGCCTAACATAGTGCGCCACCTCGAGCTAATTTTCCACAAGAATTGACCTGCTGATGGAAGACAGTGCAGGAGTCCAGACATGTCATGTCCTTCATATATTCAACGGAAAATATTCTTAATTAATAGTTTGGTTTAAAAATGCTCGTGCTGTCAATAGTTTGGTCCTAGAATATCCATAAAATCACCATCCAAATATGTCACACCATATGCAAAGACTGTAATTTAATTTTTTCTTAGTTGGTGTATAGAATGGGGCAAAAACCTTTAAAGTTGAAAATTCAAAAAGTTTGATTAATCAGAAAAGGCAGCCATCATAGTAAGCCTAATATTTGGTGTATAGACTTTGAGAAAAGACATTTCAAAGTCAAAAATTCCAAAAAGAAATTGATTGGTTAGGATAATCCTGTTGGTTGGTGCATAGATCTTGACTTCCAGGTCAAGTTCAATTTTAGTGATGACATATATCGTCCGATTGAATGATCTAAAGGTTCAAGTTTGTGTCCGATTTATGTTTATCAGTCGAATTTATTTCTACGTGCCATAGACAAATGAAAGCAAACTCTAATTTGAGTCTCAAAGGAAGAAAAGTCGTATACATCACTATAATTTGAAGCGAAAAAAGAAAGAATATGCAATTTGATGTACAAAGCATCCCATTGTAGTAGGGTCAGGAAAAAGGTTCATCCCTCTTAACAACTTACTCTAATGCAAGCATTGATAATTATTAGATTACGAACCGATCGTGACTTATAGATCACACACAAATGGCTTTACTATTAAGTCAAGGCTAGTTCCCGCTCATGATAAATATGGAATTTTAAAAAAATAAAATGAATTTTGAATTTTGTGGTTCTAAATTAAAGATATGTAGGATATATTAGATCACTGAACCACACATTAAAGTGCAAATTATAGCCTTTTCCTCCAAATATGATGACGATCGTTAATCCATTGCTATTTCACTCGTAGTTAACAAAAATCCGTCGCTAAATAGAATTAACAATGAATTTTGTTGTTTAACTACACGTTACACTTTAGGCGAATCTTACATCAAAATGGGAGAAGAAAGTTACGGATCTTGTAAGAATAAGTAGTTCAAAATCAATTGTTGAGACCGAGGCTCAAAGCAAACAATACCTTAACAGTTGGACCAATATCATTACAACAATTGTCTTGCATTATTATATATACTTCTTTCAATTGTATCTTATTACAAAATTCACAAATATTAATTTAAAAAATCAAATAGAAATGTTATAAGGTACACAAGAATTGACCTGCTGATGGAAGACAGTGCAGGAGTCCAGACATGGCATGTCCTTCATATATTCAATGGAAAATGTTCCTAGGGAATAGTTTGGTCTAAAAATGCTTGTGTCGTCAATAGTTTGGTCCAAAAATGTCCATACAACTAATAGTTTGGTTAAGAAATGCCCCTATTGTTAGGGTAAATAATAACCATCCAAATATGTCACACCATATGCATGCGAAGACTATGTAATCTAACATTAGTCAAGTAAGAATTTAAATTTTTCTTAGTTGGTGTATAGACTGGGGCAAAAACTTTTCAAGTTGAAAATTCAAAAAGTTTGATTAATCAGAAAAGCAGTCATCATAGTAAGCGTATTATTTGGCGTATAGACTTTGAGAAAAGACATTTCAAGTCAAAATTCCAAAACGAAATTGATTGGTTAGGATAATAGTGTTGGTTGGTGATAGATCTTGACTTCCAAGTCAACAATCCAACTTTACTGTTACGTCAAGGCTAGTTCCCGTTCTTTTAATCAGGCAACATGCTACACCAATAATGGATTTGACCACTCATTGAATTAATCCTCTATATAGTGCCATTGCTCTGTTCATATTTTAGGTTCAGTCAAATCAACTGCATAAATAAAAATTACAATTATAAACAACATTAAGTTAATAATTATATAGTAGTCTTTTTTTAATTTGTTTATCTTTGTTTGACTTGATATGAAATTTTAAAAAATAAAGATGACTTTAGAATTTTGTGGTTATAAATTAAAGATATGTAGAATATATTAGCTACGAATTTCGTCGTTAATCCATCTCTATTTCACTCGTAGTTAACAAAAATCCGTCACTAAATAGAATTAACGATGAATTTTATTGTTTAACTATACAAAATTTATCCATCAACGAAATCATCCTATTTTATTTTAGTAGTGATGGTTAGAACAAATATTGTTACAAAGGGCATTTACAAAACAAGAAGAACACATTCAAGATGCCCATGACGGAGGGATCATAGCCCCTGAAAAAGAGGAACACATTACACGTTACACTTTAGGCGAATCTTACATCGAAATGGGAGAAGAAAGTTAGGGATCTTGTAAGAATGAGTAGTTCAGAATCAACTGTTGAGACCAAGGCTCAAAGCAAACAATACCTTAACAGTTGGACCAATATCATCACAACAATTGTCTTGCATTATTATATATACTTCTTTCAATTATACATCTTATTACAAAATTCACAAATATTAATTTTAAGAAATCAAATGGAAATGCTATAAGGTACACCTTTTCCAGTAATTCCAGGTTCAGAAAATGGTTTCAATAATTCATAAGGCATAACTCCAGCTCCATTTCTATTCTTCAAATTACAATCAGCATTTCTAGCATCAATTATCCCTTCAAGCTCCTTCAATTTCCCCGAAAACACCTCGAATGCCGCATTAATTACGGGTTCATCTTTCCAAAAAGGTTCAATATTTGTACCAACATACTCTTCATCTGGAGAATGATTTGATAAAACATCCAAAACTGCTATTACTGTTGTTGCTTGAAGTTGTGATGGGAAGCATTTTAATAATGCCTCCTCAGGTTTGTTCAAAAAATCCTCCCATTCTTCATCTGTTGGATCCTCAGTTGGCATTTTTGACCTAGCAATTGTTGGCCTATTTGGAAAGTAGCCTACATATTCAATAGTGTAAGTACAATCAATCGTCTATCAGAAACAATCTCTCTACTCTCGTAACAATATCGTAAGATTTGCATACATTCTACCCTCTCAGACCTCACCTGTGGGATTATACTGAATATTTTAAATAATTTTACTTATATATATACACTAAAGAGTACGTAGCCTAGTGTACGAAGCATCCTGCATTAATTCACACATGATTCAGGGAATGACACACCCTTAGTTGAGTATAATATATGCAACATACTCTAAAAAACTCGTAACAATTTTACTGTTGTTCCAAGACCTATCCTTCATTTAACTTATATGCACGGACAACTTATTTTGCTCGGGCTTTCCAAAAATGTTGATACATCCATGTCTGATTCTCCAAAAATTTACTATTTTTGAAATATCTGACACACACTTGTCGATATTTTTAAAGAGTCTGAACAACATAGATTTATCGTTCATTTAACTTATATGCACGGACAACTTATATTACTTGAACTCTCCAAAATTGTTGCTAGATTCTCCAAAATTTCACTATTTTTGAAATAGCTGACACACACTCGCTGATATTTTTAAAGAGTCCGAACAACATAGATCTATCCTTCATTTAACTTATATGCACAGACAACCTGTGTTACTCAAACTCTCCAAAAATGTTGCTATGTCTAATTCTCTAAAGATTCACTATTTTTGAAAAATTTGACACACACTAGTCGATGTTTTTAAAGAGTCTGAACAACATAGCAGACAATATGGAAAACAAATGCAAAGAGGCTAAGAAGAGTACCTGCATAGTTGTATTGGCCAAAGTTTACAGCTGCATGGTGGCCAGAAGCTACCCAAATTATTGTTGTGACAATACCAATTAAGTCATCTGGGGTTTTTAACTCTGGCCACCATGGCTCATCTTTCTTGTCACCATGTCCAACATTTTTAATCTCTGACCACCAAGCTTGGAGTTCTTTATCAGATTCAATGAGATTTGTTTGTGGATAATAATGATTGACATAATTTGTTACCCATTGTTTAAGTATGTCCCAAAGTACTAAACCATCACTAGCAAAAGGGTAATCTTCTATTGTTAGTCTCAATCCATATGGTGCATTTGGATCTTCCTCTGCCAATCCCCTGTATATTTTGCACAAAATAACATATCAATACGGAAGCAGGGGGACAAGGTCCGAGTTCTTTTCGTTGAAAAGTTACACTGTATATATAGTAGATGTTGAATATTCCCCTGGTCTATCGTACCAATGTTCACAACAACATGTCTTGATTCAGATATGTGTGTTGGTATGGATGTGTGATAGTAGGTTAGTTACCATTTTTACTAAGTAACCAATTCAGGTTAATTGTGGAGATTTACTTGTAAATATCTCATAACTAAATAATTAGCGAAAATCAAAAGTTGTGTTGAGGTGGTAAGTACCCTCTATATTTAACCAAAGATCTCTAGTTTGACCCTTGTTGAGTCTCATTTGGTTGGCAGTGCTTAGCCTCCAAAATGGGACTTCCTCTAGGAACTCAGACTAGTTGGATCCATAGAGGGTACCAGATGGAAAAAAAATTAAAAAAATAGAAGATTAATGACCACCAAAGATCACAGTGGGGTAAGTATCCCTCCATCCTTAACAAAAGGTTTCGAGTTCGTTCCCTATGAATAGCATCACATTGTTTGAAGTGTTTCACCCCAAAATGAGATTTTCCTATGAAGATTCGTATTAATCAAAACCTAAAGCAAGCAAGCTCGGACATCAGATGAAAAACCAAAAAAAAAGAAAAAGAGAAATGAGTGACCACCAAAGTTTGTGGTAGACTAGTAAGAAAATATATGTTTATTTTTAACCACCTATGAATCGAGTCACCTTTGGTTGGGTGCGCTTTACTCCTAAAGTAGAACTTTCTTGCGTGAATTCTGATTAGTTGGATATCAAAACAGATACCGGACACCAAATCAGAAACAGAAAAATAGAAGATTAGTAAATTATTACCTACTAATAAGATCCTGAGGGAGTGCTTCTCTATCAAACCTCCATTCAAGATCATAGGCAACAGAACTCAACTCCATTGAATACTTGCCAGGGGAAAATGAACTCTCAATAACACCATTGGCATTAATAAGTGCTTCTCTAGCTGTACCATTTATCTCCATTGTATATCTAAAATGAGGAAACAATAATCTATATATTGGATGCATTGCACTTAGTTGCCTATTAGATGCTATAATGTATGGCTCTGTACAACAATGAGTTCTTAGCCTGCAAAATTTTGAAGAAAAACAATTAGCCATAAGTTTTTAGGTGATCCAATAGTATAAAAAAAGGCATAATAATAAATATATAGTCAAACTTGGACCCAACTGGCAAGTAAGCACTCCAACCTTCAGTATGCACATCTAGACACCTCAACTCGTTTCTACTGAATACTCCAATTTATAAATGATCATCTAGACACCTCAAATTGTCTCCACTGTGTCAGTTGAACACTCAAACTTATAAAATGATCATCTAGACACCTTCCAAATTAATGTGTCACGTCAGTGTCGAGTGTTCACGAGACACAGTGGGAACAAATTAGGAGTGTTTAGTTGTCAGTTGAGACCATTGAGGTGTTTAGAGACATGGACTCTCAAAGTTGGAGTACTTACTTGATAGCTGAGGCCAAGTTTAAATGTTTTTTTATGTGTTATTCTTATAAGAAAATTCTTATACGACGTAACTAGCGACTTTGTTGCTCAGACTCTTCAATAATGTTGACAAGTGCGTACCGAATCCTCCAAAACTAATGCATTTTTTGGAGCATCCGACACAGACACTACAACATTATTTTAGAAGAGTCCGAGCAACATAGCACAGTGCATGTATCATCATCACTTACCAATGACTAACTAGTTGGTGATAGCCAGAGTCATGAGCGAGAACATGAGCTTTAGCAATCCTCCATAACCAAGCACCAGTGGCATACCAAGTTGGGCAATAAACTTGCTTCCATTGAGGCTTATCATCTACTGGTGGCCTAGTTAGCTCAATTGCCAAAGGTCTTAATGTACCATTAGGTGTCAAGAAGAACAAAGTTCTTGATCCATAAAGTACTGTCCCTTTGAGTTCATTCACTTTGTTCACATATGGCAATAGCAAATCATGATAATCTAGGATGAACAACTTCTTTTGTTGAACTGCCTGCATCGATTATGTATAAACAAATATCATAAGAGGCGATCTTGAATTTTTGAACCCCCTTAACAAAAAATGACATTTGTTGTTCATCTGGAATAAGTTCTAGATGTAATGTGCGCATAAGTTAATTTTGCTTATAATGCAAGAGTTTGAGACAATTCAAGAAGTTAAAGAGAGTGAAGATAGTGTAGTGTGTTGCCTATTGGGTGGGAGATTCAGTTGTATTGACTTGTGAACAATTGAGCAACACGTATAACATTTGTCTCATAGTTAAAACTAATTATTGAAATGTGTTGAAATCTTGTCTCTTAGTTAAAAACAATTTATGTCTGATGGGTAACAAAGGATATTTTTTATGCGAGATCAAAAGTTCATGACCACTCCTTATGAAAGTCATTCTTGCACATCGCTTTGTATAATCATGTAAATTGCACAAGCTAGTCAATTTATTATTTGTGCGGTATGACCTTTCTTGCGACTAGTATTTTAAATCTTGCCTCCCAATTAGTTCAACAAATTAACTAAATTTCGCCTTTAAAAGTAGTTGGATGAATCTTTTCCTTTTTAAAGTCAAATTTAGCCCCTAAAGCTATTGGGGGACATGATTTAAAGAGTGACCTCAAGAAGGGTCATTTGTGCAAATAAAAAATACCAAACTATTGGCCTGACCAAATATCGACTGTCCACAAACAAACCAAAAAATATATATATTTTTCTCGTAGTTGAAAATAAATAAATAAAAATGTTGTGTTTATATATACCTCTTCAACAGTCATAAATCCTCCAATTTCTAATTCAACTAGCTCTTTTGTGATTGCTGATTCAGGAGGTCCATACACCTCAGGGTCTAGCTTGCTCTTCAATGGCCATTCCTGTATTTAGCAACGGATTAAGGACAAATAAAATTATGTTGGACGAAGCAATAAACTATATTCTAGCTCAAAATGTTTCAACCATTATTAAACTGAAAATTAAGGCAATAACATACGGTAACCAATTAGTGTATACTATATGGATTGATGTAAACAACCGATGAAGATAAAAAAAAATTATCGGAATTACATACCTTAACCAATCGTATACTGTATGGATTCAAACCAGCTAAGGTTTGACGAGCAAATTCCACATCTCTAAACCATGCAAATTTGTCCCCTGCCATAAATATAAGTAAAATATTTAATTTCACAAAAAAAAAATTAAAAAACTTAAACATACCAACAATATTTCGCATTTTGGTGGATCCGAACAACATATAAGTTTCTAATCTACATAAGTTACAATTCTCAACAATGCTACCACCACATTCTTATAGGTATGTATCTGATATGTATCTGTCAATATTTAGTAAAGAGTCTGAGCAACATATGCTTTATAGGTTTTAAGTACTTACTTTCAAGAAATTCAGGAGTTTCAAAAAGCAAGACATCTTTTCTAGTTTCAGAAAAAGCCCTAATGAGCCTTCGTATAATCGAAAATAGGCTATTTGTTTGAAGTGCTGGAAGTTCTACTTCGACGTTGTAAAGTGAGTCGATGGCCGGAAAATGGGGAAATCCGAGCTCGGGATCGGTGATAATTGATTGCAACCCTGGCACAACGGCGTGTAGGACCGCGTAAATGGTGTTGCCTGAGAATGATAAGTTCTTCACTTCTGAAAATGCTTCATCTCTTGGTACATAGGTAAAGTCACTCTTTGATTCGGATAATGGATCTGCATGCTCGAAAAAGAGTCAGACTACAAGGATCTATCGCACTCATTCAAAAGATATTTAATATTTTGTATATATAATAAAGTGGAATGTGTATTGTGTAATCTTGAAAATATGGTCTAAGTTATCCGTTATGTAATCATGTCAAAAACTATAACCGATAGTAAGAGTGTGTAACATGGGTCTCACCATGCATAGATAGGATATGTTTGTATTATCCAACAGTTCCCCTCTCAACATCTGTCACATGCAACATGTCATTTATGTGAATCGAAACCATAACCTTGATTCTGATACTACTTATACCAATCTCAATTGCTTACCATTATACCAAAAAACACAACTAATAGTCAGGGCACAACTTTTATTTATTAATTAATTTCATCAAGCAAATGTTATGTTCGAGTTCGATCATAACTTCGACCATGGACCATCTCAGGCCGATTGCCTTCATGATCAACTATCTTCACTCATAGACAAGATATTGACATACCCAACAAACTACATACCAAATAAATAATCTAATCATGCACATATACTTTTTACTCTGTTAATGCATATTAAACAATAAAAAATATATATGTTTATGAAATACTCCCTCTATCTCAATTTATATGACTTCCTTTAATTTTCTTTTTAGTCAGTCCCAAAAAGAATGACACGTTTCAATAATAAGTAACAATTAACTTTAAAATGACAATTGTACCCTTAATGAAATGATTTGTAACCACACAAACATCTGTCACTTATTTTAGACTAAAAGTTTTGAAATGCCTTTCTTTCTTTCTTTCTTAAATTCCATGTTAAGTCAAACTAACTCATATAAAATGAAACAGAGAGAGTCTGTATTTACCTTTTTCACTTCTTGGTCTACCAGTTCTACACCTTCTAGGATAAGGTAATTCTTTTCCACCAAGTACTGGTCTTTTACCATCACCATCACCATCATCAGGATTACCAATATCATTATAAACATCATAGTCATAAATTCTCTCAAATATTTTTCTTTCTCCAAATCCATCACCTCTTAATGTCACAAGTTCTGTCTCTCTTAACTTCTTTACTCCACTTGGAGTTTGAGATGGTAAATATGACTGCCATAAGAAAAAAAAAAGAATTTGAGTATACATCGTTGAGCATATAATTACGTAAATATATAAAAATCCCTAATTGTTTAAGTGTTTTTAAGAGATGATCGTACAATTCTACATGGTATAATTAAAACAAACAGAGGTGCTAAGTTCAAGTTTCACTGTCATCTAGAGGTGTCAAAGTTCTACATGGTATTAGAGCAAATGAATCGGAGGTGTTAAGTTCAAGTTAGATTGTCATCTAAAGGTGTGTCAAAGTTCTACATGGTATTAGAATACAAATGGAGGTGTTAAGTTCAAGTTTCACTGTCATCTAGACGTGTCAAATTTCTACATGGTATTAGAACACAAACGGAGGTGCTAAGCACGCTCAAGTTTCACTGTCATCTAGACGTGTCAAATGGACGAGAGTGGATTAAATACAAGCTAATTTATCTTGTCTCTTTCTCGTATGGGTCCTAGGAGTCATGCAAGATAGTTTTAAAAATAATAATGTTACATAATTAATTGCATGATTTTTTTTTACGTACAACAATAATAACATAAAAAATATAATTCTACAAATAGGATTTAGAAAGGGCAAAATATACGTAAATCTAATTTTCTTGACCTTAATAGAATAGAAAAGTTGTTTTTCAATAGATCATCAACTCGAAAGTAAGAAAAAACAAAACATAGGTACAAGAAAAATATGACAATACACTAACAAGAAACAAATTTAAACAGATTGCACGAGTCATGTATTGGTGAGCTGATTTTATTACCCTACGACCACTAATTATCATAAAGAATTTTCATGTACATGTTTTTTCTCTTATTTTTATAACTTTTTTAATAACCGTGGTGTCCGATATAGTTTATATATCTCTTTCTCGTATGTGTCTCATCACTCATGTGTAAGTGTCAATATCTCCTTTATTTTCCTAAATTTTAAGACTATGGATAATATTTAATAATAATAATAATAATAATAATAATAATAATAATGGACTTATTAATATAAGGTTCACAATAATAGCATCATCCTGTGTTTTGTACTATAATAATAAATAATTGAAATTTAATAGGACCACAACCCCACTTTTTTGTGAAATTTTTTTTGTCTTTAAAAGTGCAACATGAAATATGAAACAAAAGTACTACTTTGCTTCTTTGTATTTTCAGAAATTAATAGACGTATATGTGGTCCAATATTTCGATAGTTTATTATTCGTTTTAAATTATCTGTCATGATTTTTTTTTTAAATATTCATTAAAAATTTAATTATAAAGTCTTTTTTTTAAAAATGACTTTATCTTTTATTGGTATTTATGAATAATTACTATATAAGAAGAGCGAATAAGCACACTCTTCTCTGTCAACATGTGTGCTTACGTGAAAATACACTCAATTTAAGGGTTATTTTTGTCATTCTATGCTTTACTTTACGTAAGTGTTGAGTACCTCAATACTACGAAATCAGTTAATAGCCTCCACGTGGGCCGGACGATGAAGGTACTTGCGTAAATAAATCAAATAGAGGGCTGCTTTATGGTATTTCGTACTTTTCAAACTTGAAAAATGATTGTACTTGCCTGCTTCATAAATGTACTTCCTTTTTGTTGGACACAAAAACCATTTGCTTTTTTTCCTCTTTTACGGCTTTAATTGTGTGGGCCCTATTATTACTTTTGTACACCATTTCATTTTTCCTTGCATTGTTCTTATATTTTATTATTTCCAATTTCTATC